>JAKCPI010000677.1:45000-93059 GCA_023213315.1 Euborellia annulipes
TCAAGTTTCGGCCGGCCGAAAGTTTCGGCTACTTTTTGGCCGAAACGAAACGGCCGAAACCATGATTTTTGGCCGAAACTGGCCGAAACCGAATATTCGGTCGGTTCCTAATAATAAGTTTTGACAAAAAAAGGATACTCTTAAAAAATTTGTATATTTAAAATTATAAATAGAAAAATTTAATCTTCTTTTCAGAGTTATCAAAATGAAAATGATAGTAATTCTCAATAGTTATTTGTTGAGTTTGAAAAAAAATAATAAGAGGGATAAAATAAATTAAATTTCTCAATTTATAATAAAACTTAAATTTATTCTGAAATGATCGTTTTTAGATCTCTAGTAATAGCTTAATTTTAATTTAAATATAAAAAGTAAAAATTTATTACTGCATTCACTATCAAATAAATCCTTCTTAGGATCTACAATTAATTATGTCTATGTAATGTTAATGTGAAACGTTTATTGCAAGGTGTTTTATTTTATTCTGACTCTCATAAAATTTCTCTTTTATTTACTCATATAAATTTTCAAACAAGAGTAATTTATTTTTATTTAAATAAGTTTTTTTTTATACTGGTTGAAAAATGCGTAGCTCTATGACTTATTGAAAAAAAAAAAAAATTGAATTTCTTTGGCATTTCAAGAAAAGTCTTTTTGATTAATGGAATTCTAATAAATTATGTGACATTTCGGTTGCAGACAATTCCAAAAATAATTAATCAAAAACCAATCACTCTCTTCGCTTTGTCAAAGAAACCTAATTCATATTAAAACCCTTCCCCCATTCCATCGCTCTCTCTCCCTGGTTGTTAAAGGCCACAATTTCACATTTGGTTAGATTAATTACCTGTTAAAGCATATAGCGAAGACAAAGTTTCAATTCTAAATAAATTCACTATCTATCTACCCTTATATTAATTACATCATGTCCTTACACAGTAAAAATGTTTGGGAAAACAATATGAACGAGCAAGTTATGTATTGAAATTTCCAAAGCTCTCTCTCTTTTTTTTTATTATTATCCTAAAACTTTAAAAATAAAATAAACCATACTCTATATTAAATTAAATAACAATTAATAATAAGAGGATACAGGAGCAAGCAGCCAGGTAGTTAGTCTCCACGAAATGAAACTCTCTATTGAGGAAACAGTTTCGGTTTTAATGAAATATAACCATCATCAGTCCATTTTGAGCTGAAAGCATTGTTGAGTTAGAAAAAATAAAAATAACAAAAGATTATTTGAATATTTACAAACAATATATAACTGATACATACAGTGTGAGCTCAAATGACAAAGCATTGAGTCATATTGCGGAGTTGTCAGTAGATGTGTATTATACATAAATTATTTGTATAAAATACAAAGCAATGCAATCAGCTTATACGGTACGCCAAGTTTGAGATACAAAATTGTTTTTGTTAATGAGAGATTTTATTTATTACATTTGATATTATAGTAAATATTTTGTACAATGACCTCTTAGAGGGTCAGAGGTGATGATGGTATACCGAACTCTTGTTTGTTTATTGAAAGGCGATAATCCAACCTAACCCAAGCAAATCCCTCCGAGCAAAAGTCAATGGCAATGAGTTGACACAAATTTTTTTGATATTCGAATTTTTTATATAAAAAAAATATAAAATTATTAAAATTGTTTACAATTTTATTTTAATCAAAATTTATCTGAAAGACAACATTGCCACCAACTATAATATTCAATAAAATAAATAAAAAGGATTTTCGAGATGGTGATGGAGCAGATTATATATTTATTTAATTCACACACAACTTGGCTCACAGGCCATCAAGAAATGAAATATAAAAATTACTAAGCCCCACACAGTCAGTCTGGAAATTTATTGCCCGATCCCCCAGTGCTTTGATGAAGCATTTCTCCGCAAATAAACGTTTCGTTGTGTTATTCATCTGCAGGAGAATTTTTGGATTGTCTATGTCGAAATTGTGATTATTTTCTAAGGAATGTGAGCAGAGCGCCGTGCAAGTTTTTTTACACTTGATATTACTCCTATGACCCGCCATTCTTTGATTAATATGACACCCCGTTTGACCTACATACCCTCTAGTTGGTTGATCAACCGGTCAAGATCTCCTACCCTATATGGACCCTGTTATGCAATGGTGTGTTAAAGACCAAAAAATTCAAAATTGAGTTAAGCACGGAATATTGTTTCAAATGCTTTAATTAATAGTATTTTTTATGAAATATGTCCTAAAAAAATTTATATTTAATGTAAAAGCATAAAATTATTTTTACAATATTTCAATGCAGGATTTACATTTTGCAATAATGATTTATGTTCCTAACACGTTGTTTTTTATGGTGTTAACAACCAATAAAAACTTATTTAAACTTAAATAAACCAAAATCCTTTTTTTTGAAAAATGAGAAATGAATTCGTAGATTTCAAAATTTAATTTTTTGATATTATTCCTGATAATGAAGTTGAGGATTAGAGCGATTTCGATATTAAGTCAATTTCATTATAACTTTGATTTACTGTTTCCATGTTCACTTCCATTCAGGAATTAATTGATGAGAAAATTTTGTTATCACTTTGTATTTAATTTTAAAACGTTAATACTATTTAAAATTTATTAATGTAATTTTGATAAAAAGTTTCTAAGCTATTAGTATTAAATATAACCATAAAAGAACTTTAATAATATCTTCGTTTTAATTTTTGAATTATAATCTAAAATTATTTTATTTATTATCAAGGGACTTTGAAGCATTTTTGCAAATTGCAAATTGGACTTAGAGAATTTTGCAAAAATAATTTTTTATATTTTATTGTTTTTCTCTAAATTAGTCGTATTTTTAGAGATAATTTATGAATATCTGCCATAATTACAGTATTTACTTGCACAATTGACAAAAAAAAAATGATATATAATCTAATCAAAACAATTTAAATCAGAAAAACTTTAATGTTGATTTTCTCAAAACTCGATGTTTGGTCTTTGACACACCATTGCATAACAGGGTCCATATATGAAATATATAGAGAGAAAGTATTCGATTTTATCCTTTAGTAACGTTATATTTAAAACTATTATAATATACAGTACTTATAGGTATAAATATCGTATAAGATACCTATATGTAAGGGGTTGAGGTTCTTCTCTCATCAAATAAAATTCGGTTTTGTAATGAAATTTATTAATTAACACACACAATTAGATATAAAAAGGTTGTAAACTTGAATAAAGTGAATTTAAAAGTGAAATTATAAAAAGAGTTGAAGAAAACAAATTGAAGGTTGAAACTAGACATGGGTCGATACGCGATTTTGCTGTACCAGGTACTCGCTGTTACAGGTACTTGTTCGTACCCGATATTTTTACCAGATATTTTTGTACCCGATATAAATTTCACTCAGCAACGCTAACTTCACATAAATACAAGTAACAGATTCGATACCTAGTATGAAATGTCATTTTAGAGACTAAATTAACATTTTTCAAAGTTTTTTCCCTGTATTTATAAATATTCTTGACTTGAAAAATCAAAAACTCATAATTATTCATTACTAAAGAGTTTTCCAAACTGACTGAACTGACATTTTAATGTCTCCAAATTTAAAATGTCATGTTATATACTGCACTAGAAAAATAATTAACAAATTTCTTTACTAGCGAAAGAAATTTAATTTACTGAAGTTCATTATGTTTTTAAATTCACAGTTACTTGTATTTTTACTTTTTTAATTAATGTTTTTAAATAAAAAAATAGTTTCAAAGTAAAAAAAGATAACTTATTTATTAAAAAAAGATTTTTTTTTTTTTCATTTCTCCTCTCTTTCTTAAAGTAAAGAAAAGAGAAATAATATATTAGTAATAATTAGATTTGTATTTAATTATTATAGGGCCTAGTGAGAAAAGTAGAGTAATAAATGTAAAAATGATTCGGAATGACGTTCGAAAAGAGCGCCAGAGCTAGCGAAATTGCCCTGTCAGGAGAGAAGAGACGGGGCTGGGCGTCGCGAGTTGAGGGTCGCAAGAGAGAAGGAATGAGAGAACAGGCGCAACGAAAACTGTATCGGGTAAAGACGCTCTAAAGTGAAAAGCAAAGATCAATGCGCAAGCGCGAGAAACCCAGTACGAGTCTAGTGGAGTGTGCCTGAGTAGCTGTTACTCAAATACCTGATATTTTTTGCTCGCACCCATTATGACTATCTGTTACTTTTTCATACCTGATACAAAATATCAGATTGATACAGTATCACCCATGTCTAGTTGAAACGCAAGTGTTATCTTGAGGTGAATATAAGTGAGAATGGAATGAATTGAGACACGTGCGATTGCTCCAACTGGGAGTCAGAGAGGTTAACACGGAGACCGGCCAGTCAACAGGAGCCAGTCAGCCCAATGGCGGCCAGGGTGTAGACGTTGTTACATATATAAATTTAAAAAAAATTTGAGAAAATATAAACATTTTTAGTATTTTATTATTTTTATTATACAACAATAATAACAAATAAAAACTTTTGGGGAAAAAAAAAACAGAAAAGAAAGATAAGAAATTTTCTGTAGCTATGTGCGAAAATATCTTCCTCCCTCTCTATCTCCAGCTCCAGCAAGATAAGCACTAACTATAGAAATTATTTTCATGTTGTACTTGTCCTTTTCATATTTGTTTTCTATGAACGCTGTAATATAAAATTGAGTTATATTGGACATAATGATTGAAATAATAAATATAGTTATACATCATTAATTTATAAATTATTTACCTTTAAGTACCTGATACTCTCCAGTAAGGCTGAAATTTTTTTTTCCCTTTACCTTTGGTAATCCTTCCAACTGCACTATAAAGTAATTGAAATTTTTTTTCAAAATTTCCTTCATAATTGCTTTTATATCTTTTTGATATTCATTAATTCCTACAGTCCAAACATGAAATAATCTTTTCTGTGAAAAATAATATGTATTTATAATTTTAATTAAGAATTATAGCTACATACAAAAATTCATTGAAATGTGAACAAAAAGTAAACATTTACGACAGCATCTCTTTTTTCAATGTTATTTTTCAACTCTTCATCAAATTTTTCAAATAAAGTAATATTATCAAATGGAAAATTAAAATCACTAAATATTCTTCTCCAAGAATCATTTTGCTGTTCTCCTTGAGTCAGTGCTTCTGTGAATGAATGCATTTGATGAAATTTTTTATTTATATCGTATAAAATACTTCTTTTAGTATTAAGAACAGGACCTTCATCCTGACCGGATGACCCAAGAGTGAGTGTCCCTTTTGTCCTGTCTTCCATTCCACGATGTTGTGATGTAGGTAAGGGTGGGAGTGGTTCTGGTTATAGCTTGCTAATCTTTATATATATATAATTCTTCTGTACGTGTGTATGTGACTGAACTCCTCCTAAACGACTGGACCGATTTAGATGAAATTTTCTGTGTATGTTTGTGAGAGTCCCGGACAGGTTTTGTTTCACAAATAACAATAAGTTAATGAGTAATTAACCGTTAAAATAAGAAAAAAATAAAAATTAGGAGAAATAGTTGCCATGGTAACAAAATATAAATATTTACCCATGTTTACGATTTTTTTATTTATTTACATTTTGAATTCTAAAATATCGGCGTAAATTTTTTGTTTGTGTATCGGGAGAGTCCCGGAAAGGATATGATTCACAAAAAATCTTAAGTTCATGAATAATTAACCGTTAAAATAATCTCTATATAGAAAAATGAAAAGGGAAAATGTATATACCGGTATGTATATAAGTAGGCGAGCAAGGGGGTCCAGGGGGCGCAGACCCCTGGCTAGACGGAAAGCCCCGCCGAAGGCGGGGCTTTGCGTCTAGTTATAATATAAAAGTTATCGAATTCTGGTTCTTTCTAGTATACTACTACTAACTACTACTAGTTATAACTACATATTTTTAAATTATATTATATTATTATTATTATTATATTATATATATTATTATATATATAGCCTTATATAAAGCTCAGTTTAGCATTAGAATACCAATAGGCCAAGGCTGTGGCCAGGCCTGATCCATTGGTGGCTTCCCAAGGCTTAAATTAGCAATATAATACCATTGGGCCAAGCCCCGGTCCAGGCTTGGTCCATTCGTCTTCCCAAGGCTCGGATTAATAATATAATACTATTGGGCCAAGCCTCGGTCCAGGCTTGGCCCAATGGTCACTACCCAAGGCTTGGCAAATGACAACTGATGACAACCGGCCCAAGGTACGGCCAATTGTCAGCATTGGCAATTCCTACCAGGGCAGCAGCTGTGTGAAAGAAAAAACCTTAGCTGCATCTCTCATTTTCTACCCTTTTATTAATATAACATCACCGCTATAAATTGTTTTTTATATAATTACAAGTGGAAAAGCCTTCGGCTGCGCCCCCTGGACCTCCTTACTCGCCTTCAGAGAGCAAATGCATATTTGGAAATTTTAAATTTCCCTCTCTGACTTAGTTTTAAATTACCCTCTTTGACTCAACTCCTTTTATTCTGGCCATTCAGCGCCCTGAGAGGGACATACACACAAGTAAATCGAAAGTTCCAAAAACTGCTGTTTATTTTGATACTCTCGATAACTCGAAAATAATTTTCGTAACAAGAGGGGAGAGAACGTTCTATAATCCGAACTAGGCCACTTACTCTCTTTATAATTCGAATTTTCCTAGCAATGTGTACTCCTCATTTTGCTTTCAGCCTAGCTTAATAAAAAAAAAAACATCGAGTGGAAAGGGGTTTTTGCTCTTATTTGTCGTTTTTATTATTTTTACTTCTTTACTTGAGGTTTATACATAAAATTTATGTAAGCTCATTCATATTTTCAAAAATATAATAAAAACTCTTAATAATTCGAATTTTTTTTTCTTTCCTCTTGATATTTCAAAAACTCGATAATTCTTGTAGTCCCTTGGATTTCGAATCATCGAAAGTCGACTGTATTTATACCCAGTAAAATACATCAAATCCTTAATGTCAAGCAGTTGATGTTGAGTTCATGTTTGTTATTAATGTTAAGTTTTTTGGGATTCAAAAATAGTTATAAACTTTATTTCGAAATGTTCAATAATATTTGAGTAAAAATAAAGTTACTTAAAATTATGTTTCTATCAACAATTTCCCACTAAAAAAGTAAAAATTGAAATGCACGTTATCGCACTAAGTGGATAGGTGCGATATTGAGGATATTAAATGTCGCACGGGGGTGTGATAAAATCAAAAGGTGGAGTTGGTAAATGAATCTTAAAAGATTGTTTAAGCTGATTCTCAGGTTTCTATAACGTTTTGAGGAGATATTATGAAGAAATATTGTATCAAAATGAGTGCGATATTAGTCACGTTCGGCTTAATATTATTTTAATAAATAAACATTGATAAGATAAGTAAGGGGAGGAATCTAATAATATTTCTTAATCAGTATTTTTATATTGATTATCTAAAACGAATTGTCTGAAAAATTGCGTAACAGGATTAACCATAGAGGAGGGTTCCCAAATCTTTACAAGGAATTAAGAAATTACGGTGGGTTCGAGCCAGTTAGTACTCTAAATCTAGGGAGGCGAAGCCCACCGAAGGCGGGAAGCGCGACTAGTATTATTATTTATTTTAGCATTATCAGAACTCTAGTACGAAAAAAACTTTTTATAATAATTTAAACAGACCATTTAGATGATTTATCTATCTTTTTTTGATAAATTATTTGCTATCTACTAAGGCGAACTCTTAGAACTAAAAGTGAGATCTCTACGTCTGTGCTACTATTTTGCGGTTTTAACATGCGCGTCTCGAAAAGTCGTTAGAACACGATTGACTACCGAGTTACTCTAGGCGGCAAGAGATGGCGTTAGTTTTTCCCATAGGAATACAAGGGCTTTATTCCATTTTATTTTAAAGTTTCTAGCTAATTAAGTAGGGGTAGAAAATTAATTATTTTTTAACACAATGATTACTAATTTAATTATCTATAAGATATAGGGCGGATTTTTTAAAAATATCTTTTCTTTAATGCGATTAATCTAAAAAAAAAGTTTATTTTTTCGAAAATCAAAAAAAGGGCTTCTATAAGTTGTAGATATTTTAAATAGCTTTAATTAAAAAAAAATTTGAGGTCGATAGCTTCAACATTGTGGCCGCTGGAAACTCCCAAAATTAGCACCCGGAGACGCGCACCTTAAAGGTTTTAAAAATAAATAAATAAATAATAATAATAATAAATATTCTTTTATCAAACCATATTTATTAATTAAACCATTTCTTCCACTTTTGGACAAATTATTTGAATAAGAGAGAAGATATTTTTTGCTGTATCATTTTGAAGTATCTGATGTAATAATTCTTGACTTATTTCAATTGAGGTAATAAATGTGAAAAGGACTTTAAACAATTTCTACTAATTTTGTATGTTTACTAACGAGCCAAGTGAAAATATTTAAGCAGATTATTTCTTTATTTTATCCCACGGACACATGTATGTTGGGATTGGCTTTAATCAGATTTTGTTTAATGATTAACTTATTTTAGAGGTTTTTTTTTATAAAAAATATTTTTTTTTTTTTTTTTTTTCTTTCTTCCTCTCTTCCAATTTATATTACTCCCTCCTTTTTTTTTTAAATAATTAGTTTAATAAAAAAAAAAAAAAAAATCTTTTCTCTCTGGAGGGGAACGGAACCCGGGCGCCGGGGGGGGGAGAGTATTTTTTCCCCTCCCCCCCCCCCCCCCATCAAAAATATTAACAAGTAAACAATTTGTTTGACATTCTCTCTCGCACCTTTACTTTCTTCTTTGATGCTACTCGTTTAAATTACGAGTTAGACTTTTTATAAATATTATTTTAATTTCATTTTAGATAATATAAAATGTTTATTACTTTGCATTTTTCTCAAATGATTTGAATAATCGCTATTTACTTTTCGGATCTTGTTAGCGTTTTATGATTTTTTTTTTTATCAAATCCACTCGTAATTCGCACTCTTTCTAAACCTCACGTCTCTCGGAGTTAAAAAAAGGTGAAAGGAAATTTTGAAAAGATTTCGCTCAAGGTGTGTGGTGTGTTTGCTTTTCGATGATCCTGATTTGCATGCAAATGGTGCATCGTCTGCACACATCCACTGAATTTAACTGCATTTTTTGTCATCCACTCTTAACTCTTTAACTACTTCTCTGTCTTATTAACCACATCACTAAATAAACGTTACAATAAAATATTAACTACAGTTAAAGTTAGTATCTATTAAAAATTCAATTAAAAAAACAACTATATAGTTGTGGATAGGTCTATTTATTTTTGTCAATTAATAAGTTAAATGTTGTTAATTGATTACAAATCTCAATTTCCATATTTTTTTGATCTCCAAAGTAAACAATCTGAAAATAAGTATAACCGAAAAATTATCTTAATTAATGGACGTGGAGACAAATTAAAAATAAAATTTCAACCTCCTACCTCATTTCCATCATACTTGATTTTATTCACAGACACAGATACACAAACACACACATACTTACAATTAGATTAGGTAATTAATAATTTGAAAGGGCCATCTTTTTTTTAATTAAGAGAACGCCTAGGTGTTAGGCAACCAATAGTGTCGCTCCTCTGAATTCACTAGAAAAAGGAATATAGAAAGGGAGTAGAACGTAAAGCCCCGCCTACAACTTGGACATAATAGAAGAATATGAAAAGCCACTGCGTGGGCACTAGGGGGTTCGATTATAGAAAAAAATAATCGATTATCGAATATGAAAAATACACCTCCCTGGAGCGTGAAAATAAGCTTTAAACAAAAGCGGCCATTTGATTAAAATTCAAAAATCAATTATTTTTTAGATGCCCTTTGAAATGTATATTCTCATTTTGCCATTGAAATCTTCTGAAGATCACTTTACTCTTGTATTTCATAGAAAGAGAGAAAGGGTTTCTTTTTCTCCCTTATCCTTCCATTCGTTTACGCTTTTGGTTGCCTAATTCTCAGGCGTTCCTATTTAAATCAAAAAATAGTTTAGACACACACATAGACTACTCAGAGAACCAACCCACTTTCTTAGACTCAAGGAACCTCAAAGCATGTATAGTGGAACCTCGCTTAACGAGTTTAATTCGTTCCAGAATCAAACTCGTAAAGCGAAACACTCGTTATGCGAAACAATTTTTCTTATATAAATTAATGTATTAATAAAATACGTTAATGTGTTCCATGTCTTAGGGCCCTTTTCTTGGGGCTTTTTCTTTGGGGACATTTTTCCACAGGTTTAATAAACTTTTAACACAATTTTGAGTTTTAATTAAAATTGTCAATTTTACCCAAAAGCTTCAGAGGGATAACTGAATATCAAATGTCAACCTCATAGCTAGCTTTTTTTAGGATTTTTGTCTTGTTAATGTTGAACGTCCCCTTTTTCCCCAGCTGATACGCCACTGGGAAAGGAAGTTAGTTCACTTTATCTCTATTAGTAGGGTATTAGAACTTTTGAATCACAGCCACCAACGTTATGATTGGGAATTATTATAAAATATTATCTTTAAAATGAAAGATGTATTTTGTTTCATGCGATTATCAAGCATGTAAATGTCTTATAGTCCCGAATTTTGAAGTCGATAGGTTTAATATAATTTAACATAAACTTAATCCCTTTAAGAGATTTTGAGGTAGTGAAATCTAATTTGAATCTCTTCTATATATTCTTAATTGATATAAACCGACATGTTTCTTTTCCAATTTTTATTAATCAAACATGAGGGTGATTTATGATTCAAAATTGTTTTCTCTTTGGTCAATTTTTACAAATTTCTTAACGGTTATGAAAGAAATTACCGACCGGTATCTTAGTAGATTAGTTTCTCCACTCCCACCCCTCAGTTCTTATCCTTTAATGAATCACGTCTAAAAGTCATTAATCAATGTTGCGAATTGGAAGGGGAGAGGCAGAATGCTTACCTCAAAATGACGCTTGTATCCAGACAAAGGAGTATGAAGAAGAAGAAAAATCTTTTCGGAATGTAGACTATGTTATAATATATCATCTAAAAGGAAATATTGTTTGAAAAGGATTATTTATCAACGATATTTCTATTCCTTAATAGTTTTTGTTCTGTGTCTATGCCGATGTGTGGGTGCGTAACTTTTCAATTTGTTTATCTCTGAATCTAGGCTACCTACCGAATAAGACCATGCATATTATGTAAGCAAATTTTTGGGTGTTTCCTTCCCCTTGCCAGCAATAATAAGCAATTTGGCAACCGCTTCCCCTCTCTTGCTTGAGTAAACATTTCATGTTTTTCCGTTTGTTCTTTTTATTAGAGAGCAATGGTTTTTTTGTTTAAAAATGCCGACATAAGCAACTGATTGAACCCTCGCGAACCCAGGGGGCGATCCCTCTTTCCTCAAAGTGTTTACGTAATAAGTGAATAGGCTCCTAAGGATGTGATTTAGTAAAAATCCGTGAAGGCGAACCTTTTAATGTGTACCAAAAATTTAGTATTTAGTATTTATCGATTGGAGTCGGGAGGAATAAAACCAGCGTTGTCGAACACCTTTACAGATTTATTCTAAGCAGAATTCCATCTTCAGTGCCAATGAAAGTTTTCCAACTTTCCCTTTAAATAATGTAATTGTAAAGTATAGGAAGCATCACTTGCCGAGCACTCCAGGCTGTTGCTGACAGGGACACTTTTGGAAAACTTTCATTGGCACTGAAGATGGCAACCGTTATGGTTACCGAAACTTCTGCTTAGAATAAAAGTGTAAAGGTGTTCGACAACGCTGGTTTTATTCCTCCCGACTCCAATCTCACATACCTAGCATACAATTTAATGTATTTATCGATTGGCATGTCGAACAAAATTTACTTATTTTAAAATTTTTCTTTCTCAAAAAAATTTTCCGAAACTTCCATCATTTGATCATTTTAAATTATTTTTCAAAATAAATTTTATTTCCATATAAAACTGAATTTAAAACGTAGAGGAGCACCCAGGATGACTTGGCTTCATCGGGTCAAGAGAGACCTTGTCACTCATGTGCTAAGGGTCCAATCGCCTTCCAGACTTCGGCAGGAAGGTCGTCAGGGCCAGGGCATTTGCCGTTTTTCATTTTCATAAGAGCCTGTTTCACCTCATATATTGTGATTGGCTCAACAGGTCCATGAATTGGCGGTGCCGGGGATAATGGTGGGTGGGGGAACTCTTCACAGCTGATTCCTGCATAATGGTGTTTCCATCTATCACAAATGTCCACATCATTTCTGATGATGGACCCATCTTCTTTCTTGACTTGTTTAACAGCTGTGATGGGTTGACTTCTTCTCGTGTTTTGCCAAACGAAAGACAGACATTTCCCCCTCACGAGTGCCAAGGCGGGCGGGAGTAAAGATCATTAAAGAACTCACTTTTCGCCTCGGCCACCGCCTTCTTTGCAGCCCTTTTTGCCTCACAGTACGACCTTCTGTCATCATCAAATTCTGCCAAAGGCTGAATGCATCCTTCTTCTCCCGCAGCTTTTCCTGAACCTCCGGCTTCCACCACCATGTTTCCTTTTCGATTTTGCGCACTTCAGGCTTTGTGACACCACATATATCAGCTCCAACCTCTATTAGTCCAAGGACTGTTCTGTCCCAGAGTGTATCAATTATATATAGACTTTTAAACGATACATAATTATTTAGAAACGATATTTTAGGGGATCCAGGCATATTTCTTTATACGATTTGATATCAAAATGATTTAAATAAATTCATCGTACTGCCTGGGGTCCGAACCCGTGCCCCTTTAGCTTCCAGACCATCATAATTAAAATTTGTGAAGAACTTTGGCCGTTTCGGCCACGGGGAAAATATTCTGCATCTACTCTCTCGACATTCTTAATTTGTTGCTAGAAGATAGGCAACCCAATTGACTAACTAACTTACATTTTCTATTCATTGCTCTCGTATGGTAGGCCTATACAAGACTCCTCACTTCTTTAAACATTTAAACAACTATGCCTGCGTAATTCACCCTAGAGGAGTTGGGGAGCAATTGAACAAAAACTCTATTAGCGAGTAGTTATTTTGAGTAGTTCAGAAACAAAACTGGAATAATGAATCTTTGCTAACAGCCAATTTCCAGCTAAATGTATCTATTTATTTGTTTCCTTCATTTTAAGAGCATCCAGAAAAACTTTTTTCAAATTTTAACATGTCTAAATGAAAAAATTCTTTATTTCATCATTTTAGCAATAAAATGTAAGCCTAACAAGACTGCAAATTAGAAATTTCATTATTCATCAACTGTACCAATTGATAACGTTGAATAACATCCTAGATGAAATAAATCGAATGGAAATTATAATAGGAAATCGAAATGTTTCACTACAGTTTAATATAGATTGAATTTTAAACGTGGAAAACTAAAGCCCAAGCCGCCATGCGTTCATCATCAGTGAACTCGATTTGTTATTCTAAACGGGTGCACAACGCTGACAAATTGCCATTTGTTGTTGCTATTAATTTGTAAATAACTTGCTGCTGAATTTCACCGCCTTGTTGTTCTGAATATTGCATAGTAAATGGAATATATGTATATAAGTTGATATATATATAAGCTGGAGGCCAACTTTTCCTAAAATATGCCAAGTAACTAAACGTTCGCTATATTAAAATTATATACACTGTACGTGTACGTAAATACAATCTGAAAATTTTCATTTCGTTTAATTAAATTATTTACATTTAAATTCACTGAAAATCTAAAGCTATCCTTAAATGAGGCTTTGTTTTCTTATTAAATATGAAAAATTATAAACTTGAATAAGATAGGAGTGGCCTCTAATTTTTTTTTTTTTTTTTTTTTTTTAATTTATTTTGCTCTTTTGGCCGGGGGCTTTTCTTATTCATTTTCCAAAAATTGAATCAACTAGATTTTTACAATTTTAGAGTTTTCTAAGAGCTTCCCTTCTTTCTTCAATCATCCTTCTTCCATTTGTTCGAAAAAAAAAACTTCATTTTCCAATGAGAAGCAGCACCTGGGTTCCCTCTAAATTTGTAGTTCAAAGAACGAGTGGCGTCAGTCCGGGTTTGGCGTAGTAAGTACGCGCCTACCTCCTATACCAAACGTCGCGGGTTCGGACCCAGGCAGTCCGATGATTTTATTTAAGCCATTTGGATACCAGATGGCTTAAATAGAAATGCCTGATCCCACAATAGATATATTCTCTACAACGGTTATCGTCAAAGTCTTATATGGCCTAAGTTGCCGAAAAGACTGTATGAATGTGTGTGTGAATGCGAGTGTGAATGAGAAAAAAGTGTGAATGTTTAAAAAAAAAAACGAGTGGCGTCATTTGGGGGGGGGGAGCAGGGGGCTTTTGACCCCTGCCCCCAAGGGCTCTGATTTTTACTTTCTCTTACCTCTATATATATATATGTTAATATATAGAGAGAGAAAGTATTGGATTTATGTCAAAAATTCGATGTCGAGATTTTGATGGATATATACGTTTTGAGGTCCCCTGAATCCAAAAAAGTGGTTTTCGCGACATGGTCTGTCGGTGTGTCTGTCTGTCTGTCTGTGAACAAAATATCTCAAGAACGAAAAGAGCTATGAAGTTGAAATTTTATATTTAAGTTAGGCACCCCCATGGGACGTGACAGGAAGCTTTTGAACAAAATCGACCAAAGAGTACTAGTACTTTACTTATGCACTTTTTCAGTTTTTTTCGATTATCTCTAAATTTGCTCCAACAATTTTTTTTTTTAATTCAAAAATCAATTATTTTTTAGGTTCTCTTTAAAATGTATATTCTCATTTTGTCATTGAAATCTTCTGAAGACCACTTTACTTTTGGTCATTTGTGAAATTTTCACGAAATTTAAAAGTGTGACCGATAACAAAACACACAAACGTGCGATCCAAAATTTTTTTGATTTAAATGTTAAAAAAAAGAAATTAAAATTTGTTGAGTGTGGAAGTGGCTGTGATTAATATCTTAAAAGAATGGAAGGAGGTAGCAGCCAGGAAAATCTATTGTAGCCTGATTGCCTGATGATGGTCAAATGGATTTGGACCGAAACGTCGCGAATATCTGGGAGTTTCATTGTTTTGGAGACACTCCTTCCTGGCTGCTACCTCCTTCCATTCTTTTAAGAAATTAAAATTACTTTTTAGCTAGTGTTTAATTTCTCTCGAATTTAAGCGCTTAACTAATAAAAAGTTATTTGTCTCACTTTGGTGCGTTTAAGTGCAATCACTGACACTGATCACTTATTTATGAATTGCTATGAAACAGTTACAAATAACAAGTACAGTGAGCGCCACAATTAAGTCCCCACCTGATAGCTATAACCTTAAATATATGGTATAGTATATGGTAATTGGTTAAATAATTTTAATGACCGAAAAGGTAAAACGTAAAATCTGGCACAGATGATTTTATTTTACCTTTTCAAATTTAAAATTATTTCTCCATTTACCATATACTTAGGGCTAAAGCTATCAGGTGGGGACTTAATTAAGGCGTTCACTGTACATATATAAATAATATACTTACCTCAGAGTATCGAAAATTAAATCCTTAATCCTTTCGACAAATCGATTTTTCAAAATCAAGGAACAGGGATTAAAATATTATTGCAAAATAAAATTCAAATCTACATTAATTCACAAATTTCTATCATTTCATCTTTCATTATCTAAAGCGACATAGACAAAAAGATGCTCTTATTATATCTTTGTATATTATTATTTGTATGAGTTATCTGATCCTATTTATAAAATTATCAGATCAAAAATAATTTAAAATACAACGAAAAATAATAGATTAAAAAGAAATTTGGACAATACGAGTCTTTTTTTATATTATAATATTTGTTACATTTCCTGTAGCTAATTTAATATAATTAAATAGTTTTCAATATCTAGGAAAGAGAAGTAACTTATTTCTTTATAAAGCTTCGATTCCTGGGTAGAGTGATGCAACGCCATCTAGTCTAAAATTGTTGAATCTTTAATTTCAGATATTCAAATAAAAATAATGATAGCACTTGCTGTCAAAAATTCTTATATTATAATAGGCTAATAATGATAGAAACAATCCAACAATTTAAAAATATTTTTTATTTTAGGATAATGGACTCTAAAAAATTTTAAATATTTATTTAGGAAAAATATAATTTTATCGATTAAACAAATAAAATTTATTAAGAATTTTTAAACTTTGTTGATTTTCTCAAAACTCGATGTTTGGTCTTTGACACACCATTGCATAACAGGGTCCATATATGAAATATATAGAGAGAGAAAGTATTTTTTTTATCCTTTTGGCTACAGAGGCCATTTAAGTGTTTGAATTTATTTTTTTTAATAGAATATACCAATGGTTCTTAGCCACGCGCTGGAGTCACCTATCCGAGCTTGGCATTGCTTAACCGAAAAACTTTTTGGAATATACTTCTCTATTTAGACTATATTTTCACGTTATTTAAACCCTTGTTAATGATCATCAGATATTTTATTCTAATTAAATTGAATTAAATAGAATTTACCGATAGAGTCCTTAAATATCTGAAGAATATTAGAATGTTTTATTATCACATAATCTTTTTTTTATGGAGTTTGAAATTGTATTTCTTTCCAAGTGATTTTATATCTATTTTATTTAAAAAAAAAAAAAAGAGTAATGTTTACGAAACGAAGCAAAGAAGCCTTTTTTCTCGAGCGTATATGCATTGAAAGAAAATCAGTCCGAAATTACTTAGAGGACGCCTGCTGCGAAGAAACTATCAATATCGAGAGTGGACACATTGCTGGCCTTGTCCGAGCATATATATGAGACATTAGTGAACCCCCTCACTTCGTCGCTTGTTTCGTTTTCCACAGGCTTGGGAATGTATATATATATATATATACTGCTGAATGTTCCGCTTTAGGTTTAATATATTTTTTTGCCGGGGTCATCATTCCTTTGTCAGTCCAGATGGCGTTTCGCCAATAAAATGCCAGCATCCGCGTTCTCACCATTGAGGGGACGAAGACGACACTCCCACCACCATCAACCTCATTTCGGACTTTTTTTTTTAATTTTTGTCATCTTACTATCCTCAACCGACACATTTCCTTGTCTTGTACAAAATAAAAAATTGTGTTTTTTGTGGCTGCTTTGTATAGATAGAATTCTTGCTCACGAAAAAAAGTGGGGCACTTTGAAAATTTCTTTTAATAGGCCTATTATTATTTTTTAATTCTTATGTAGAAAATTATTGATAATTTGTTAAAATTTTAATAAAAAATAACAACATGCAAGAGGAACAATTTGGGATTGACTTTCTCCAAGACTTTCTCTTCTCTCGATTTATCTAAAAAAAAACATTTTTGTAATTATGTCTGTGTGTGAACACGAGTGTTTAATAATTACCTAATAATAATCACCGAAGAAAAATTTCAGCTAATTTTGAAAAAAAAAAATCAAAAGAAAAATTATATACCTGTAAGTTGATTATTTCAAAAACTAATGAGTTTTCGAAAAAATACAAGTCATACAATAAAATATTTTTAAAATACAGTAATTTATTATAATATGACAAAAAATAAAATTTTAAAACTTTTGAAAAATCTTTTGGTCTGGATCACATACTGTATTTGGTAATTAACATTTCAGTATCATTACAATGGCCTAAGGGGGCGGGGGGGAGAGTAAAGTGACCACATTTTCATTGAGATAAAGCGGGACAAATGGAATGAAATCAGCCGAAACCTTAACCGAAAAATCATTCGCCTGGGGCGGGGGGGCGCGCCCCCCTCGCCCCCACCTGGATACGCTACTGACAATGTGATATATTCAATTAATTTTCTCAAAATCCTTTCAAGAAAAAGTTATTATAATGAAAATATTTTTTCATCTTTCATCTCTCTATTTGATTGACGATAATCGATTTTTCGAATATTCTAATTATTCACTGCTTCTCTAGATTGGCAGATTTAATAACTGTTCATAAAACATTTTTTTAAATATTGATAAATAAAAAAAATTATTTATAACAGAACAGATATATAGAAATTGTCATCTGGATTAAAGCAATCCCATATTTATAGATATTTAATGTTTAAATTAAAGCACAAGGATTTATTTCCTTTGACAAACGCGAAACGTTTTAGTAATAAAAATTGATTGATGTTGTAGATGAAAAAAATTTCCCCACCAACTGAATTGGCTGAGCTTAAATAGTAACTAGACAAACAGTCAAAAATAAGCAGAGCTGTTATAGTATAACGAATTTATTAGCTGTAGCAGATTGCTATTTTAATCCAGTCTTTCATGTGCCGGGATCAAGGGGTCTTTGTATAATGGGTCCTAATGAAGTTGCATTCATCTATCATTAGATGGATAATCAAGATTCGAATTAGTGAATCACCACTGAAACAGGATTAAATATCACGATTCGTTTATTATGCTGATTGATCGCAAAAATAATTTTATTATTATTATAAAAATCACTTTCCCTTCATATGCATCAAAGATGACTAATTATTAGAGAATCATCTCGGTTTTTGATCAAAATTTTATTATTTTCTGGTTTTATTGAGTAACTAATGGCTGTAGATTATTATATTCATATCTAACAATCTTTTTTTAGTTTGTTTAAAGGTCTCTTTCAGCATCTGAGACCATTTAGACCTTTTTCCTATATATTTCTCTATTAGTAGACAATTCAAATGAAATAAATCTTTTTGCCTGCGAACCTTCGACCTCTAGCACTAGGATTTAATGCATTACCTCTGAGCCACAGTACATAGTTTATGTAATAGATGCATGGACAGAATGTTATCAAATAATGTTTTGGTTGGTTCGTTTATTTTCTCTCAAATTTTCTAAAATTTAACATTTTTTTTCTGCCTGAGGTCCCGGATTCGCTCTCCGTCCCATTGGCTTCCAATCATTTGAAATAAATAAGGATGGGGTCTAAATGGCCTTAGATGCCAAAAAAAACCATAAAAGAAATTTAAAAAATTTCTTGAGAAGTGCATAAGTTATTAGCCGGCCATACACGAACCGTTATTTTTGACGGGCCAAGCCCGCAGGTCACTCCCGTGGGTTTAACCCACGGGACTGACCTGTCGACCATGGCCTGTCTGTCACCCACTAACGTGCAGGTCGCGCCCGCCAACAAACCCACCCACGGACTTCACCTGTGCGTGTGTGGTGTAAACCCGCGGTTTTTTTTCCATTTCTCGCGGGCCTGAGACCTTTCATGCATGCTATGCTAGATAGGCGAGAGTGACGGGCCACGGATTTTTTAACATAACCTAACATTTAGGCGGCCATTTTTATTAGATTTTAGTTTTTATCTCTGACTCTGTCTCTGATATATCATTATAACCTATAAAATTAATGTAAAATAATTAAAATTAATTAATTAAATTAAATAATTATAATTATTATAATAAATTATTTAATTATAATTATAATATAATATAGTATAATTATATTTATTATTATAATTATAATTATTAATTTATTTTAATTATTTTACATTGATTTTATAGGTTATAATAATATATCAGAGACAGATTCATATCAGAAAAATGGCCGGCTAAATATTAGGTTACTAGCCGCGACGCCCGCCTTCGGCGGGCCTCGCGTCTAGCCAGGGGGCTTCGCCCCTCTGGACCCCCCTTGCAAATTGTTATTACAAATAAATTAGTTTTACAAAATATATTTACAAATTCACAAGATATAAATACAGTATAAAATCAATACATTTTTATACATATCAATAATAATTCAATTAACACTTTTTTTATTGTTTAACATGGGTAATTAATAAAAAAATTTCTTCCATATGAGAAGAAAAAAAGACATTTTAATTATACAGTGTGGGGCAAATAAAAATGGTCCGGACACCATACACCATTGCATGATTCGTAGAAGGTTGGAGTTTGGTATGCAGTGTCTGAACGCAGCATTATTGGTTCCATCTTTCAAGTCTTTGAATTCAGAGTTCCATTTTCAAAATTTTCAGTATTAACTGAGAAGAAAGACTTACAGAAGTCCAAGAGATGAATGATGCTCATTTTCGACATTTGCTATAAGTTATATCCTTTCCATTGATGTGTTTCTTTGTAACTCTGTTCCACGGGCCACCCTGAAAGATTTTATTTTAATTTGAAGTCATTTGGCTGCTGAGGCCATTTTGACTTTAGAGAACAATTATTATTAGATTAAATAAGTACCGATGGCTTTCGGCGGCGGTTCACCTTTCTTCTTTCTGGGGGACTATCTATCCATAGATTTAGTAGAGCTTGGCGTTGCTTAACTTGAAAGATCTCGGTGGCAGTTCCTCTTCGCCTAGGCCAGTGCTGCTGGCTCATTTGAGAGATTTAATTATTTAATTATTTTAATCTATTGGCTTTCATTTTTCATAAGGCAAGACAAAACTCCAATCTTTCCAGTGGGAAAATTCTGGATTTTCTGGAATTTTTCGCGCTTCCCCTTTTGAGAATTTTGGGAACCGATTATTTTTCCTGGACTCATCATAACGTCCTCTATAAGACTGCAAAATTTCGTTTCAAAATTGCAACATGAATTTTTTTTTTTAAACATTCACAGTTTTTTTCTCATTCACACTCACACTCACACACACATTCACACAGTCTTCTCGGCAACTCAGGCCATATAAGACTCTTGACGATAACCGTTATATTGAAAATATCTATTGTGGGTTCAGGCATTTCTATTTAAGCCATCTGGCATCCAAATGGCTTAAATAAAATCATCGGACTGCCTGGGTCCTCGTAGGAGGTAGGCACGCTACCTACTTCGCCAAACTCAGGGGCGCAACAGGAATTTGATCAAGCAGAGCGTGGCAGACTCACAGACAGACAGACTGACTGACTGACGGACGATGTATAACGCAAAAGCTGAGAGATGGACGGACGGACGTATGTATAACGCAACAACGGACGGACGGAAGACAGACGGGCGAGAGGACTGGCGAGAGGACAGACAGATAGGCAGACTGATGGACAGACGGATGGGTAGACTGACAGACAGACGGACGGGAGGACTGGCGAGTGAACAGACAGACGGACAGACGGTCGGACGTTTCGATTAAATTTTGAAATTAGTTAAGAAAAGCAACTCATCTATCAAATATTTCTCTGAATACAATATTTTTTGTGAAATATTTATTTCTTATTTTACCCTGGCCATTTGTCTTTGTAATCTGAATTTTTATATTATTAAATGATTTGACTCTTGAAAAGGCTACATATAATTGTCCGTGACTAAATACAGGTTCTTCCAATACCAGTCCTATTTTTTCAAATGTCTGTCCTTGCGCCTTATTTATGGTCATTGCAAATGCCGGTTTGATAGGAAATTGTCTTCTTTTAATTTTGAATGGCACCGTAGGGTCTGATGGAGTTAAATCTATTCGCGGAATCAATATATTGGGTGCTGTTGGATTGGAGTTGATCAGTTTTGCTTCTATGGCCTAAGTTTCTATGTAGTTTTTGTATTATTAATCTAACCCCATTCACCAGTCCTCTCTGAATATCAAAATTTCTTATTAGCATTACAATTGTTCCTATTTTTAATGTTAATTTATGTGGAAGCATACCTGCTGGTGTTAAAAAGTTTAAATATTCTATGCACTGTAAAAAAAATTTCGATGATTTTACAATTTTTTTGTTGTAAGCAAATTTCCAAGACCAATAGATACTAAATTTACTATACAGTTGAATTATATTTTTACAAAACTCTTTGCAAAAATCGTTTACAAATGTGTGGTAATTTTACTAATATTTAGCAATTTTCGAGTCCAAATGTCTGGTAATTTTACCAATATTTAGCAATTTCGAGTCCAAATTTGGTAATTTTACTAATATTTAGCAATTTTACAATCCAAATGTCTGGTAATTTTACAAATATTTAGCAATTTTACAATCCAAATGTTTGTAATTTTACTAATATTTAGAAAAAAGAAAAAAAAAATTTACGACTGGACCCATCATAGGTTATTGACCTTTAGGGGACGTCTCTACCTGAATGGAGTGAGATAAATATTTTTATTTAATGAAAAATTCCTCCAGGATTTGAACACTGACCTTTTTGGTAGAAGCCTTGCTGCCTAGTCCATTTGACCATCGAATCACCTATTAACTAATGCTCTATCTCTGCTATTTGGCATTCAAGTATGACCTCATTGTCAACTATTTTTACTAAATAATAAAATAAAAAATAAACTTAAAGTTATCATAATATTATTATTTTTTGTATTATTATAACTTAAATAAATCCTTATAGTGCCAAAAATGTCTTTATTAAGAAAGCTAAAAAGCAGTCGAAACAAAGTCGGCCATGTTGGCCTTCTCAGACAGCCTTAAAAGGAAAATTACAATACCCTTGTATTGTAAAATTAGAAATCGTATGGTAAAATTACAATATTTAATCTAATTTTCCAAGAGAATTGTAATTTTAAAATGTTTTTTGGTTGTAAAAATTTTTTGAATGCATAGATTTGTAAATTTAGTATACAAATGTATGGTAGTTATCATTTACAAGGAAAATTTGTAAATTTACTATACTAAAACATACTAAAATTAAAATTTTTTTTTACAGTGTGGGTATATGGCTATTGTCATTTTCATCTTCGTTAATGATAGAATCTACACTATAGTAAGTGTGAGAGATTCCTTTTAAAATATTGTCTATTATTTCATCATTAATTTTATTAGTGTTATCGTTCTTAGGACATAAAATGATTTTATTTTTAAACAATTCTACATTTTCTGGTAGAATTTCATTACCAAAAATTTCGTAAATAATATTTTGTTGCGTTATACATATTTGAGGAATTTCAATTGAATCAATTTCATTGGGGGAAATGTCTTCTAATGTACCATTGCCAAGCTTCAAAAGCCATTCACTATAATTATTTTCTTCTTCTCCTGTTCTCATATTTGTTTGTAGACTAAATTTTATGATTTGGTTCCATTCTCTCCAAAATTTTATTGAAGCCTCAATTATTGCAGTCCTTGAGCCGTGTCGGATAACAGGAAGAACTTGACGAAAATCACCTCCAAAGACTATTGCTTTGTTTCCAAATAATTTGTTTATTCCTGTAATATCTCTTAATAATCTATCTAAAACATTCAGAGCTTTAGAGTCTGCCATTGAAATTTCGTCCCATAATATTAATGATATATTTTAAGTTTTTTTGCCGCTTTACTATTTGGTTTTATTTGGGAAACAGAATTTTCAAGTAATGGAACTGGAATTTTAAAAGCCGAGTGGACCGTTCTTCCACCAGGAAGCAAATTCGCCGCAATTCCAGTCCACGCTACTGGAAGGACTTCTTTTTTTTGCTTTTGAGTAAAGCTATTAAACATTTATAGATAAATGTTTTTCCTGTACCTCCAGGACCATCAATAAAATAAAGATTATTGGTTTCTCTGTTCTCTAACGAAGTTAAGATTTTATTAACTATGTTGAGTTGTTCCTCATTAAGTTGATGATAAAGATTTTCACCTTCTACTTTATATTGTTCAATATTTCTTTCAACAAAGGAGTCGTCTTCTATTAAAATGTTTATTTCAGGTAAATCAAAATCTTTGCAAGATTTTCCAAATTGTATTAAAATATTTTTTATGTCCCTTAAAGCCATAGTTTCAGCTTCTTCTTCAGAATAAGATTTTCCGTAATCTTCTATAAAATTAGGTTTGAAAACTTCCCAAAGAATTTTGGGATCTTTAGGATTACAAAAAATACATAAGTAAGCAAAAAGTTGTCTTAATTGCTGTGGCATTTGAAATGAAGAGGCCTCTTCTAAACATCTAGACCATTCAACATCATCTTCAAGAAGACCTAATTCTTGAGCAGCTTGTCTAAAAGTATCGCACTTTTTTCCGTTAATTTCTTTTAAATTTTCAAAAGAAAGTGCTCCTTTAACGTGTAATAAGAGAAGTCTTAAATAATAAAGTTCTCCTTGGCTTGGGCTTACAGCGTAAATTCGCCCTATTAAATTTGAAGATCCTCTTTGTCTGGATTTCCATCGTTTTGTTGAAGTATTCCATACAAAATGATGAGGAATTTCTTTATAAAAATAATTTCTTGCTAATTGGTTTTCTTGATTTAATTTAAAGTAAGCTGTTAGCGTAGTGTCTTTATTTGATTCTCTAGCTAATGCTTGTTCTTCTTCTCCTAATGAAAAATAAATATTTTGTTCTAATGGCAAATGAATTGCTAGCCGGAATATTGTGTGTGAGTGGTTTTGAAGTGGAAATTCAAAAAGACGCCAAGCTGCTTCTGGAGCCCCAACATATAACAACAGTCTACAAAAGTATTTATTTCATTCCATTCTAGAGTGTCATTTTGAATTTGTTGGTTAATTTTTATATTAGCGCAATCGTATCCTTTATAAACATATTTAAAAAGGTATTTCACAGCTTTAACGGTGGAACATACTTCAACATTAATATGAGCATTAAATTTAAGTGTTAAGAAGGGGTTATATGGCACTATCCATCTGTTATCGATTTCTATAAGGCGTCCTCGAACTTGTAAATGAATCGTTCTATTATCATTTTTCCTTTGGTAAAGAGGGTAACCGTTAACATTCGAAAGTGTATTTTCAACAAAATCTTTTGGATACTTCTTTGAACAAATTCCATTTTTCATACATGGCGAGTTAGGATTATAATGCCCACATGGACCATGTATCATGGATGATTTAACTATTTCACAAAGGCGTGGGTTATTAAAAGGAATTTCCGCTTTCACCATTTTATCGATTACTGTTTCATCTCTAGGTTTATCCTTTGGATCTAAGATTAAAAGAATATGTGCATGTGGTAATCCACGCTTCTGGAATTCAATTACATAAACAAATGCAATTACTTTACCAAAAATATTTTTTTTTAACACGTCATTCAATAATTCTTGTAATTTCATGTAAAAAATTCTAGATATAATATCTGGTCTGTTCTCGATTTTTTCCCATGGTTTTATATTTTCTATTATTTCTTTCCATTTTGGATTGCATGTAAAGGTGACAAATAGATCAGGCTTCCCATATTTTTCTACTATAGCCATAGCATCTTGAAAACGCTGTGTCATATTTCTGGCGCTTCCAATAAATGACGATGGTAAAATAACCATTTTTCCTGGAGAAACATTTTCTTGATCCGCTCTATTATTAATGAAATCCATTAATCCTTGGTACTTTTCCACCCGTAATTGTCGTTGATTGTTCTTAATATATTCCAGACGTTGGGCTTCTACTGTTACATAGCTATCCACAATATATTGTTGGAAAAGTTTTCCTGAGCTATGTAACAGTGAAAAATCTTCTCGTGTAGCTATGCGGTAGCTATAAAATTGAAGAGGGGTTATTCGAAATCGATGGGCGCTTCTCCGGTCGGTGTGTTCCATTCCTATATGCCATCCAAATTCGCCAAAAGGAAATAAAAGTGGATAAACCATAGGATCACGACTTGGGTCGGTATTACTGATTTTTTTAAACCCTGATTTTTTGAATGGACAATAAGGTCTCTTTTATTAGGAGGCTCTCCATGCTCTCCTGAGAATATAACGGCAATTCCAGAGCATCTCGGTTCATTGTAGCGCCTGGCGTCTTTTGATGGATCTGCTGTGAAAAACATATAAGTTGGTCGAATTGTTTTTCCTTGATTTTCGGCACGATTTTTTTCTTCCTCTTCCACTTCTTTCATCATTTTAAATGACTGTATAAAAGGATTAAATTGATTTAAAATATTTAATAAATTTCTTAATAAGTTTTCATTAATATTTGTTTTGGAGCAATTCTTCATTCTTTCATTAATCGAAGTTTCTAAATCTAAAAAGTATAAACTTGCATATTTGTTTTGATTAGAATTTTCAGGATGAATAGGACCTAAATAGTGATGAATTTGTCCATGTATACGAAAACAAAATGGCCCTTGACTTTTTGGAAGATTGAGATTGGCAGTCATTGAAGCAAAGGCTAAGGAACTATTTAAATATCTTATTTGTTCAAGATATTTTTTAGTCATTTCATCATTTTTTTCTATTAATTCTTGTAGGTCATTAGGAATTTTAAGAGGCTCTAAATCAATTTTTCCATAATGGCAACAAAGTTTATACCCCAACGAAGTTCTCTCATTTTTAAAATGAAGTGCATGACAATGATTACATTTCATTTCACAGGTTCCTAAATAATATTCATTTACCTCAAAGTCAGAATTTTTATTCAGTGCATCTAAATATTGTGGTCCTTCATTTCGATTCCTTTCTCTAGTGGTTCGGTGGGACACGGTATTAACAATTTGCTCTGTATTTCGGTGCTCAAGATCTTGACGAATTTGCCTGTGAGCTTCACTATCTCGCTCTCGTTCCACTCGCCTTCTTTCTTCGTCTTGACGAATTAGTCTATGTGCCTCAGTATTACGTTCTTGTTCCTCTCGCCTTCTTTCCTCGTCTTGACGAATTAGTCTATGTGCCTCGCTATTTCGTTCTTGTTCCTCTCGCCTTCTTTCTTCGTCTTGACGAATTTGCCTGTGAGCTTCACTATCTCGCTCTCGTTCCACTCGCCTTCTTTCTTCGTCTTGACGAATTAGTCTATGTGCCTCAGTATTTCGTTCTTGTTCCTCTCGCCTTCTTTCTTCGTCTTGACGAATTTGCCTGTGAGCTTCACTATCTCGCTCTCGTTCCACTCGCCTTCTTTCTTCGTCTTGACGAATTAGTCTATGTGCCTCAGTATTACGTTCTTGTTCCTCTCGCCTTCTTTCCTCGTCTTAACGAATTAGTCTATGTGCCTCGGTATTTCGTTCTTGTTCCTCTCGCCTTCTTTCTTCGTCTTGACGAATTTGCCTGTGAGCTTCACTATCTCGCTCTCGTTCCACTCGCCTTCTTTCTTCGTCTTGACGAATTAGTCTATGTGCCTCAGTATTTCGTTCTTGTTCCTCTCGCCTTCTTTCTTCGTCTTGACGAATTTGCCTGTGAGCTTCCGTATTTCGTTCTTGTTCTTGGCTAAAAATTCAAAATATATTTTAATATAATATACATAATTTACTAAAATTTATTAAATTCAATTAGCCGGATGTGAGGTTGAGACACATACTAAAGAAAAATTTTTAAATCCGAGTTTGAACTCCTGGTGGTATCTATGTTTTTGAGCTGTTTGAATTAATAAATATTGATATTGTGTTTACCGTATAAATATAATTAAAATTGAATTATGTATTATTATGTATTTCTCTTAGCCAAGGAGAAAAAAAAAATTTTATTTAGCAGTAGACATTAGTCGTGCTCTTCTTCGAGACGAAATTAAATTTTCAATTTTCAAATTTTTATTGTACAAAAATAATTTGTGAAGCAACCTTCAAATAAATAAGAGAAATAAGTTTGTTTATTATATATAAATATAAATCTCGCCAAAAACAGCGGAGATGCAAAAAGGAGCGTCTCGCATTCGAGGGCGGATCCAGAGGTGTTTCTCAGAGGGGGGGGGGGTAATCTGGTGTGACTGGTCGCACAGCACACAATTTTTTCTTAATTTCGGCAATTTAAAGGCGCATTCTGTACTTGTTTGTCAGAATATAAATACAAATCAAATTTTTAAGTATTAATTTTTAAATTTTTACATTAAAAATAAATTTTTTTTTTTCGAAAAAAAAAGTATTTTTATTTTTTTCAAATCTCAGGGGGGGGTAATTACTCCCTTTACCCCCCTTGTATCCGCCCTTGCTCGCATTATTTTTGTCCAGAGTCGAGGTGAAATCAAAAAAATGCGCCTCGCTTTTCTGAGTTATATAAAAGCGAGGAAATATTTTCACTTAAATAAAACCCCTACAGAATTTTATTTGTTTCATATATCCTCGCTTTTATATAACTCAGAAAAGTGAGGCGCATTTTTTGATTTAACCTCGACTCTGGGAAAAAATAATGCGAAAAAAGGGCTTTTTGCATCTCCGATGTTTTTGGCTAAGATTTCACTTCTTTTTGTGAAATATTATATTTAAATATTATTTTTTTAAAGAAGAATTTAAAGTGGCTGTTGTATTTAAACAGTAGATAGGAAAGGAGAATGCAGCCAGGTATTGAGTCTCCACGAAATTAAACTCTCTGTTCAGGAAACAGTTTCGGCTTTAATGAGATAAAACTATCCTCAGTCCAATAGTTGAGAGTATGAACTCAAATAGCGAAGCATTGAGTCAATAGTGGAGTTGTCATAAAGTCTGTATTATTATACATTAATTGTTTGTACAAAAATACAATGCAATGCTTATCAGTCATATATACAGAGCGCCAAGTCAGAGATACAAAGTTGATCAAAAAATTAAAAAAAGTGTCATTCATCCCGAAATTTTTGTTTTTTTCCGAAAATGTCAAAAAAAAAAAACGTTCAAGATGAATCTGTAAAATTTTCTCATATTTATTTCTGAAAAGTACATTTAAAGACAAAAATTTCAGGGAAAAAAAAAAAACGTCCCGATAAGTTAATTTTTGTCAGTTTCACTGTTAATAAAAAAAAGTCGCGCTACCAACCACACCAAGCTCGAGGGCATTTCTAAATTAAATTCAATAAATCCAATAACAAACAACTTAATCTAATAAACTGAATATATTTTCTATAACTCCTTCAATAACAAAATATTTTATTTTATTCAATTCAATAAATTGGATTTCGCTGATGTTTTGAAGAGATCAAATTTGATTTTCCAAAATCAAATTTATTCTCCATTCTAAATAAAACTTATATTTCTTTTTTGAAATATAATAGTCCCTGATATCGTATAACAGAACTGTTATATTTCGAGTGAGTGAGGCCAGGTACAAAGGCGTTATGAGTTAGTATTAACGTTTTCGAGGGTGGCAAACAAACGGAAAAGATTGTCATTAAACCTAGACGTCGGTGATGATTTATCGTCATATGAAAAAGCTGTTCACCAGAGGATGGCCGACAATCAAATTTTATTACATTTTTGATGAGTTTCAAACTTAGAGTGAATGGAGGTTGGGGCAGATGAAATCCACCCCCTCTTCTTTCTCTCTCTCTCTCTCTCTCTCCATTTAAAAACGCTTTACACCACCATTTTTTTTTTCATCATAATTGCTTGCCATCCCCAAATAATAATTAGTTGCACTGTGGGCCCTACAGCTAGTAGGGAGTTGGAAAAATACTCGATATTGGCCTATAATTAACTTTTTACTTTCTCTTACCTCTATATATATGTTAATATATATAGAGAGAAAGTATTGGTTTTATGTCAAAAATTCGATGTCGAGATTTTGATGGATCTTCACGTTTTGAGGTCCCCTGAATCCAAAAAAGTGGTTTTCGCGACATGGTCTGTCTGTGGGTGTGTGTGTCTATCTGTCTGTGAACAAAATATCTCAAGAACGAAAAGAGCTAGGAGGTTAAAATTTTATATTTAAGTTAGGCATCCCCATGGGACGTGACACGTAGCTTTTAAACAAAATTGGCCAAAAAGTACTAGTACTTTACAAATGCACTTTTTCAGTTTTTTTTTCGATTTTCTCAAAATTCGCTCCAACGATTTTTTTTTTAAATTCAAATATCAATTATTTTTTAGATTCTCTTTAAGGTGCGCGTCTCGGAAAACCGTTAAAACACGATTGACTCGAGGCGACACCAGATGGCGTTAGTGTTCCCCCATTAGAATACACGCAACTTGATCCATTTCATTCTAAACTTTCCAGCTAATTAATTAAAGGCAAAAAATTAATTATTCTTTAACACAATGATTACTAATTTAATTATCTACAACTTATAGAGCTCCTTTTTTTTAATATCTTTTATTTAATGCGATTAATCTAAAAAAAATTTGAGGTCGATAGCTTCAAAATTGTGGCCGCTGGAAAGTCCCAAAATTAGCACCCCGAGACGCGCACCTTAAAATGTATATTCTCATTTTGTGATTGAAATCTTCTGAAGACCACTTTACTCTTGTATTTCATAGGGAAGATAGGAGAAATGATTGCCAGGCCAAACATCCCATGGCCCCTGGGAATCGAACCCAGGATCTCCGCCTTTCCGGGGCATAGGCGTGCTATCCATTGCACCAGGCCACCGGACCCTCGACCTGCACCAATAAAACTCACTTCCCCTTATATGCAGTTAGTCGCGCAAGTTTTATTGGTGCAGGTCGAGGGTCCGGTGGCCTGGTGCAATGGATAGCACGCCTATGCCCCGGAAAGGTGGAGATCCTGGGTTCGATTCCCAGGGGCCATGGGATGTTTGGCCTCATCAATAAAAAACACTCACATGTCTTGTTAAATATATGTATGACTAGTTAAGCCCGAATCGAGGTATTTTGAATACTAGTCTATTATCTATATATAGATCTCGAAAAATATTTAGCTATAATTTTTTTTGTCAATTTTGCAAGTAACATTAAATATAAATTTTTTTAGGGCATATTTCATAAAAAAAAATCTGGTGTGACTGTCGCAGAGCACACATCTTTCGATTACCTTCGGTAATCGAAAGTTGTGTTCTGTACTTGCCACACCAGATTTTTTGTGTCGACATATATTTAGTTTCCGCCAATATATTAGAATTTAAGATGTCAAATTTATAATCATGGGAAAATATTTATATTTTGTTACCATGGCAACCATTTCTCCTATCTTTCCTATGAAGCACAAAAGTAAAGTGTGCTTCAAACAATTTTGAGGGCAAAACGAGAATATACATTTGAAAGAGCATCTAAAAAATAATTGATTTTTGAATTTTAATCAAAATCGTTAGAGCGAATTTTGAGAAAATCGAAAAAAACTGAAAAAGTACATCAGTAAAGTACTAGTACTCTGGCCGATTTTGATTAAAAGCTTATTTTGTCGGTCCCGGGGGGTGTTTAACTTAAATATAAAATTTCAGCCTCATAGCTCAATTCCTTCATGCTTAAAATTGAACACACAGACACCCACACACACACACACCCACACACACACACAGACAGACCATGTCGCGAAAACCACTTTTTTGGATTCAGGAGACCTCAAAACCTGAAGATCCCTCAAAATCTCGACATCGAATTTTTGACATGAATCCAATACTTTCTCTCTATATATATATTACATATATACATAGGTAAGAGAAAGTAATACTATTAATTATAGCATTTGAAACAATATTCCGTGCTTAACTCAATTTTTAATTTTTTTGATGCTTGACCCACTATTGCATAACAGGGTCCAAATATTAGACAAGCAGTTTCCAAACTTAATTTTATTACACCTCCCCGAAAAAAATTTCTTCGGTTCCACACCTATTTTTTTTAAATAGAGGTTAAAAAATAATAATAATAATAAAAACTTTATTAGAAAAAAAAAACAAAACTACAATTACCCGAATAATAACAATGTGTTGGCTCCCCCCCCCCCCCCGGTTGGAAATTATTTATATAGACCATATTTCATTCATAATTTATTTAAATCAAATATCAGATTATTTTTTATTTTTTTATTTTTAATAATATAAATAGATTCTTATATAGAAAATCTTTCCAATAAATTTCATTCAATCATCAATTAAAGATTGTTCAATTCAAATCAATATATGATAGAATTTTTTTATTAAATTTTATTGTTAGGAATTAACTTTTTTCTTTACAATTTCAACAAGTTAAATCATCCCAAATTGATGCCTTTGATTTAGGTTTGAATGAATACTGACTTGATTGGACAAATTATAAAGAAAAATTAATTTGTTTAAAAAAAACTCCATCTAAAAACGTATATTTCCGTTGAAAAATACAATTTGAAAAATTTGATGTGATTACATTACTTCCATATGAAGAAAATAGTTTTAAATATCATTTTCTGTCAAAAAGCATCTGAAAACGTATATTTCCGTTGAAAAATTCAATTTGAAAAATTTGACGTGATTACATTACTTCCATATGAAGAAAATAGTTTTAAAAATCATTTTCTGTGAAAGAGCTACTGGAAACGTATATTTCCGTTGAAAAATTCATATTTAAAAAATTTGACGTGATTACATTACTTCCATATGAAGAAAATAGTTTTAAATATCATTTTCTGTGAAAGAGCATCTGAAAACGTATATTTCCGTTGAAAAATACAATTTGAAAAATTTGACGTGATTACATTACTTCCATATGAAGAAAATAGTTTTAAATATCATTTTCTGTGAAAGAGCATCTGAAAACGTATATTTCCGTTGAAAAATTCAATTTGAAAAATTTGACGTGATTACATTACTTCCATATGAAGAAAATAGTTTTAAATATCATTTTCTGTGAAAGAGCTACTGGAAACGTATATTTCCGTTGAAAAATTCATATTTAAAAAATTTGACGTGATTACATTACTTCCATATGAAGAAAATAGTTTTAAATATCATTTTCTGTGAAAGAGCTACTGGAAACGTATATTTCCGTTGAAAAATTCATATTTAAAAAATTTGACGTGATTACATTACTTCCATATGAAGAAAATAGTTTTAAATATCATTTTCTGTGAAAGAGCTACTGGAAACGTATATTTCCGTTGAAAAATTCATATTTAAAAAATTTGACGTGATTACATTACTTCCATATGAAGAAAATAGTTTTAAATATCATTTTCTGTGAAAGAGCTACTGGAAACGTATATTTCCGTTGAAAAATACAATTTGAAAAATTTGACGTGATTACATTACTTCCATATGAAGAAAATAGTTTTAAATATCATTTTCTGTGAAAGAGCTTCTGAAAACGTATATTTCCGTTGAAAAATTCATATTTAAAAAATTTGACGTGATTACATTACTTCCATATGAAGAAAATAGTTTTAAATATCATTTTCTGTGAAAGAGCATCTGAAAACGTATATTTCCGTTGAAAAATACAATTTAAAAAATTTGACGTGATTACATTACTTCCATATGAAGAAAATAGTTTTAAATATCATTTTCTGACAAATAGCTTCTGAAAACGTATATTTCCGTTGAAAACTACAATTTGAAATATTTGGCATGACTACATTACTTCCATTTGAAGAAAATAATTTTAAATATATTTTTCTATCAATGAGTCAAAAATTTACATTTCCGTTGAAATGGATAAATTGAGTACATTTGCCCTACTGCCTCTTAATAATATTACGATTAAAAAAAAAAAACTTTAAAAGTAAAATATAGAATAATTATTCTTTTTGCTGTTTAGATAAAAAAAACAAAACAAAACAATTTTTTTTATTTTTTCTCAAAAGGCACTTGCTATATTCATTTTATTTTCGAGCGAGATCAGGCAGGCAGAGCTCCGTTTGTTTTAGTTGAGTTGAGACTTTGCATTCGTCGGTTTGTCTCCTCTCGTGTTAGTGCATTTAAAAAGTGTTTTCTCGGTTTTTTTCTTTTTGTGTTTGTTGTTAAGTGAGTGAATAGAGGGATGAAGAGCCAAGCTACCCTTCCAGGCCTACCCACCCCCTGAAACTCACCTTAAAGGTAAAAAATTTATCCCTTCTTTGTTTAAATATTTATTTTAATAATTTTTTTTTCTGATTGTTTGCATTTTATTTATAATAATTATTTCACCACTTGTTTAGTTTATAAAATACTAAAATAAATCTACTGATAGAGAGCATGAGGGTTTCATCCCTTAACAAAATAATCATTTATTTCATATTTCTTGAAATTCTTTTACAAATTAACTTATTAATTATCCTAAAAAAAATTCTTTTAAAATTTCGCCACTTGACCCCTTAGGCAAGAGGGTGAATTTTTTCCCCTCTTTTATATAATTTTTTTATAATCATTTAGATAAAATAAACTTTATTTAATATCTTACTCAAATCTTTCTTGGTTTTGAATCTTTCTAAGTGTAAATGTATTTTTCAATTGTTTAAAATTTTATTTCCCCAGATTACTTTCAACCCTCAGGTAACAGGGTGAATTCTTTCTTCTCCCCCCTTGTTAAATAAACACCTAAAAACATTAATATAAATTTGATTAGCCTTAAATATTAAAGAAAATTAATGTTATGCCCCCTCCTCACATCTCTTTTTTTACTAGGCCCTACTACCAGTGGCGTACCGAGGGGGGGGGGGGGGGGGGGCGGTCCGCCCCAGGCCCCGAGCCGGCATAGGCCCCCATATATTTATAAAAAAAAAAATTTAATAAAAATTTATCTTTGAGAGGCCCCAGGGCCCTCAGAGCTCAAGTAAAAATGGGAAAATTTAGGTAAAAAAAAGAAAATTTAATGAAAATTTCTCTTTGAGAGGCCCCGGGGCCCTTGGGGTTCAGGAATATACGGTATTTTAAAAATATTTTTGTGTATGGAGGAGGATATTTAAAGATGAGCACCCCCAAAAAAAAAATTCAATATAAGGCCCCCTCTTCTAGTGCCGCCCCAGGCCCCCAACTGCCTCGGTACGCCCCTGCCTACTACTAATTATTTTTCAACCACCTGGGGCCATTAAATAGATATTCTATTTTTTTTTTAATTATTAATAATCTATACTTATTTTGACATATACTATTATATAAAAAAGACAGTCTGCGTGAATATTTATATCTCATAGGCTCCGAAACTACTGGACGGATTTTCGTGGAGTTTTTTTTTAATAAATAGACAATTTTCCGGGGGTGGTTTGAGACTATCATTATTTTTGATTAGGGATAGCGGACCCCTATTTAAAAGGCACAAGAATTTCCCCATTGGAAAGCATTGTATTCTATCTCTTCTTATGAAAAATTATTATCAATTAATTTTAGTAATTAAAATGAACTCGATGAACCGCAGTTACTTCATCTTTTACTGTTAAAAGTAAAGTTTTTTTTTTTTTTTTTATTAAAATTAAACAAGAGTTTTATTTTAATATTCATTAAAATTTTTTAAGTCAATTTACATCAGGACCTATGAATAATATAAAAATTTGTAAACACTTGACCTCAAAAACACTTTAAATAAAAAACTCTTGTTTAATTTTAATAAAAAACATTACTGTCCAACAGTAAACAATTAAGTAATTTTGACACTCCCAATTCAATTTTATAAGTCTTTATCCTAGAATCGAATTTAATTGATAATACTCTTCTATCAAAATCTCTATCTATACATTTTTACTTTCTCTTACCTATGTATATATGTAATATATATATAGAGAGAAAGTATTGGATTCATGTCAAAAATTCGATGTCGAGATTTTGATGGATCTTCACGTTTTGAGGTACCCTGAATCCAAAAAATCTGGTGTGACTGGCGCACAGCACACAACTTTCTCTTACCTTCGGTAATCGAAAGTTGTGTACTGTGCTTGTCACACCAGATTTTTTGTGTCGACATATATTTAGTTCCCGACAGTACGGAACATATGAATTCAGATGTAAAATTTATAAGGGAAAATATTTATATTTTGTTACCATGGCAACCATTTCTCCTATCTTCCCTATGAAATAAAAGAGTAAAGTGGTCTTCAGAAGATTTCAATTGCAAAATGAGAATATACATTTGAAAGAGCATCTAAAAAATAATTGATTTTTGAATTTAAAAAAAAATCGTTGGAGCAAATTTTGAGAAAAACGAAAAAAACTGAAAAAGTACATCAGTAAAGCACTAGTAATCTTTGGCCGATTTTGATTAAAAGCTTATTTTCCGGTCCCGAGGGGTGTTTAACTTAAATATAAAATTTCAGCCTCATAGCTCAATTCCTTCATGCTTAAAATTGAACTCACACCCACACACACAGACAGACCATGTCGCGAAAACTACTTTTTTGATTCAGGGGGCCTCAAAACGTGAAGATCCATCAAAATTTCGACATCGAATTTTTGACATGAATCCTATACTTTCTCTCTATATTTATATTACATATATACATAGGTAAGAGAAAGTAAAAAGTGGTTTTCGCGACATGGTCTGTCTGTGTGTGTGTGTGGGTGTGTGTACAATTTTAAGCATGAAGGAATTGAGCTACGAGGTTGAAATTTTATATTTAAGTTAAACACCCCCGAGACCGAGAAAATAAGCTTTTAATCAAAATCGGCCAAAGAGTACTAGTATTTTACAGATGTACTTTTTCAGTTTTTTTCGATTTTTTCAAAATTTGCTTCAACGATTTTGATTAAAATTCAAAAATCAATTAATTTTTAGATTCTCTTTAAAATGTATATTCTCATTTTGCACTTGAAATCTTCTGAAGATCACTTTACTCCTGTATTTCATAGGGAAGATAGGAGAAATGGTTGCCATGGTAACAAAATATAAATATTTTCCCTTATAAATTTTACATCTGAATTCATATGTTCCGTACTGTCGGGAACTAAATATATGTCGACACAAAAAATCTGGTGTGAAAAGCACAGAACACAACTTTCGATTACCGAAGGTAAGAGAAAGTTGTGTGCTGTGTGCCAGTCACACCAGATTTTTAAATAAATATTAGCCCTATAAGATTCGATATCTAGATTTTGATGGATATACATGTTTTGAGGTTTTCACGATATGTCTGTGTGTCTGTCTGCGAACAAAATATCTCATGAATTAAAAGAGCTAGGAGGTTGAAATTTTAAATTTAAGTTAGGTACCCTTCTGGGACGTGATACAATGCTTTTGAACAAAATCGGCCAAAGAATACTAGTATTTTACTTATGCATTTTTCAAATTTCAACCACCTAGCTCAATTTCTTCATGCTTTAAATTGAACACACACACACACAGACAGACAGAACTAAAACCACTTTTTTGGTATCCATCAAAATCCCGACTTCGAATTTTTGACCCGACAGTACGGTACATTTGAATTCAGATGTAAAATTTATAAGTATGGGAAAATATTTATATTTTGTTACCATAGCAACCATTTCTCCTATCTTTTCTATCGAGTACAAGAGTAAAGTGGTCTTCATGGCAATATACAAGCGAATTTTGAGAAAATCGAAAAAAAAATACTGAAAAAGTGCATAAGTAAAATACTAGTATTCTTTGGCCGATTTTGTTCAAAAGCATTGTATCACGTCCCAGAAGGGTATCTAACTTAAATTTAAAATTTCAACCTCCTAGCTCTTTTAATTCATGAGATATTTTGTTCGCAGACAGACACACAGACATATCGCGAAAACCTCAAAACATGTATATCCATCAAAATCTAGATATCGAATCTTTGATAGGAATCCAATACTCTCTCTCTCTCTCTCTCTCTATATATATATATATATATATATATATATATATAGAGGTAAGAGAAAGTAATAATTAAAAATGATCAAAGCAATCGAGTAGTTTTTACGTTCTCTTACCTCTATATATATGTTAATATATATATATATAATATATATATATATATATATATATATAGAGATATAGAGAGAGAGGGAGAGAGAGAGAGAGAGAGAGAGAGAAAGTATTGGATTCCTATCAAAAATTCGATATCGAGATTTTGATGGATCTTCACGTTTTGAGGTCCCCTGAATCCAAAAAAGTGGTTTTCGAGACATGGTCTGTCTGTGTGTGTGGGTGTGGATTGTGTGTGTGTGTGTGTTCAATTTTAAGCACGAAGGAATTGAGCTATGAGGCTGAAATTTTATATTTAAGTTAAACACCCCCCGGGACCGAGAAAATAAGCTTTTAATCCAAATCGGCCAAAGAGTACTAGTACTTTACTGATGTACTTTTTCAGTTTTTTTCGATTTTCTCAAAATTCGTTCTAACGATTTTGATTAAAATTCAAAAATCAATTATTTTTTGGATGCTCTTTCAAATGTATATTCTCATTTTGCTCTCAAAATTGTTTGAAGCACACTTTGCTCTTGTGCTTCATAGGAAAGATAGAGTGAAGGTGTTACGCATGTTTTTCCCGCTAAGATGGCGTTGTGTGTCATAAAAAGTATGCCCAAATATCAAAAATTTGCCAAGAGATGTCGAAATCGGATTTCGCCCTATTTGCCTTTTTTAATTTATGGCTTAAAATTTAGGCCAATATGATATGCCAATTGATATAATTGGAGGTTTACTTCTTTTAAATCCGTACGATGGAGTTCACGGTAATTAAAACAAAGTATTATATGATATGTATACCTTTCATGAAATTCTGAATAACATAAGAGGCATTTGTTAGTGCCTATAATGCCTATTTTGGCCGATTCTGGGTTTTGGTGCCTATTTCATCTATAAATGCCTTTTTTAGTGCCTATTTTAAGTTCAAATAGCCAATTTCAATTTTTTACGAGCTATACATAGTCTAAATTTAAAATTTTTTTGAATTATCAAGAAAAATTTTCAAGGGGATGGGGGTAAAAGGGGTAATTACCCCTCCCCACCTTTCTCGAGATTAAAAAAAATACTTTTCAAAAAAAAATTTATTTTTAATGTAAAATTTTAAAAATTAGTACTTAAAAATTTGATTTGTATTTATATGCTGGCAAACAAGTACAGAATTACCGAAATTAAGAAAAAATTGTGTGCTATGCGACCAGTCACACCAAATTATCAAAAATAAGACATCAATTTTTTAAATTTTTTTATATTATTTCTTAAATAATACCTTTTAAGTGCCTTTTTAAGTGCCTATTTTTACAATACATGCCTTTTTAAGTGCCTATTTTAATAATTATTAGTGCTTAGTTGCCTGCCTATTTTAAAGATTTTTAGTGCCTATAAATCCGAGCCCTAGTTATTATATATTATGTATTATTTATAAAAGCATAAAAATATATAAATATAGGCCAGATATAGGCTAATACTATATCGGCTCTTAGACTAGCCTGACATCTATTGCAAGAATGTTGAACTAATTTGACATTTGATTTTTAAATAAATCATCTCAGCTTATTTTAAAAATTTCTTAATTAATATGTGATTAATAATAACTAGAGACCGGATTTTAAGCAAAATACTTATTACTGAATTTTATAAGCATCCATTAGATATTTAATTTCTACATGAATTACGAAAAACTAAGTGCATTGAGATTGCATTTTTTATGCTTTTTTGGCTTTTTTTGAGTTTTTATGCTTTTTTCCCTTTCGAGCTTATTTGAACTTATTTTACGAATATTTACAATATTTTTTTTTTTATTAAAAAACACTTTTTTCTCATTCATACACGCATACACAAGGGGCTTATATAAGGGGAGGGGGCCCGCCCCCCCCCCCCTCCCCCGAAATTTTCCAAATGCATATACATATATAGTACATATATAGAGATATACAGACATTAGGGGATCTCGCCCCCCCCCCCCTCCGAAATGTTTGATCGGCCCCTCAGTGCGAAAAAATAGCCCTGTAAAAAATTTTTTTTCCGCAGGGTGAAAAGCTTTGCTTCCGCAAAAACAAAAGTGGGGCTGATAATTACATCCTTCCCCCCTCCCCCCCTTTGTATCCGCCATTGGTATGAGTAGAAGTTGCTTATGAGATGCTTTTTTTCAACTTTTATGCTTATTTAACAACTTTTTATTCAAGATTTTTATGCTTTTTTAAGCACTTTTTTTCCATTTTTTTATGCTTTTTTGTCCGGTCTCTAATATTAACAATAGATTCATTTTTAAATTTAAATAAAATTAAAGATTATTGGGACAGATTGTTTTTTACTTTCTCTTACCTATGTATATATGTAATATATATATAGAGAGAAAGTATTGGATTCATGTCAAAAATTCGATGTCGAGATTTTGATGGATCTTCACGTTTTGAGGTCCCCTGAATCCAAAAAAGTGGTTTTCGTGACATGGTCTGTCTGTGTGTGTGTGGGTGGGTGGGTGGGTGTGTGTTCAATTTTAAGCATGAAGGAATTGAGCTAAAAGGTTGAAATTTTATATTTAAGTTAAACACCCCCCGCGACCGGAAAAATAAGCTTTTAATCAAAATCGGCCATAGAGTATTAGTACTTTACTGATGTACTTTTTCAGTTTTTTTCGATTTTCTCAAAATTTGCTCCAACGATTTTTTTTTAAATTCAAAAATCAATTATTTTTTGGATGCTCTTTCAAATGTATATTCTCATTTTGCTCTCAAAATTGTTTGAAGCACACTTTGCTCTTGTGCTTCATGGGAAAGATAGAGGGTATGATTGCCATGGTAACCGAATTTAAATCTTTTTGCTTTCTCTTACCTATATATATATGTAATGCCCTCGGGGCATGGCGTAGAGGTTAGCGTGCTAACCTCATATACCAAACGTCGCGGGTTCGGACCCCAGGCAGTCCGATGATTTTATTTAAGCCAATTGGATACCAAATGGCTTAAATAAGAATGCCTGGACCCCTATATGTATATTTATATAATAACGGTTATCGTCTAAAGTCTTAAATGGCCTGAGTTGCCGAAAAGACTGTGTGAATGTGTGTGTGAGTGTGAGTGTGAATGAGAAAAAAGTGTGAATGTTTAAAAAAAAAAAAAAAAAAATATATATAGAGAGAGAAAGTAATGGATTCATGTCAAAAATTCGATGTCGAGATTTTAATGGATATACACGCTTTAACGTCCCCTGAGTCCAAAAAATGGGGCCCGCAAATTCGTCTGTCTGTGTGAAAAAATCTCAACAACGAAAAGAGCTAGGAGATTGAAATATTCTATCTAAGCCTTAAGGGGCTGTGCGCCAGTCACACCAGATTTTTTGCTTTTTTATCTTTGAAAGATTCTTATGGATGTTCTTTTTTTTCCTATCTTTTACACAAACACATACATTTAATCTGGTTTGATTTGTCGCACAGCACACAGATTTCGCTTACACTCGGTGATAAAAAGTTGTGTCACACCAGATTTTTTGTGTCCACATATATTTTTTTTCCGTCGATATAATAGAATTCAAGATATAAACAAAGGAACTAATCTCTTCTTTCCTATTTCCGGAAGGTAAATAAATTTGGAAACCGCTTGTCTAATATTATTTAAAATCTTTGAAGCTCTTCAATTTAACTAACTGAAGATTATTTAATTTTAATATTTATTTATTATTAAAAAATCTGGTGTGACTAGCCGCACAGCACACAAATCTCTCTTACCTTCGGTTGGAAGTTGTGTTTGTGCTTGGCACACCTGAGTTTTTTTTTACAATAATTATTTATCAATATTTAAATTCGTGATATAAAATTTTTTTTTTTTTTTTTTTAAAAACATTCACACTTTTTTCTCATTCACACTCACACTCACACACACATTCACACTGTCTTTTCGGCAGCTCAGGCCATTTAAGACTTTAGACGATAACCGTTATTTATGAATTTATATATATTACGGTCCAGGCATTTTTATTTAAGCCATCTGGTATCCAGATGGCTTAAATAAAATCATCGGACTGCCTGGGGTCCGAACCCGCGACGTTTGGTATATGAGGTTAGCACGCTAACCTGTTCGACACTGTGTATTTCATCACTTTTTGAGCCTAATGCTTCAGCAATTCGTTGCAGGGCATCAACACGGCTGTTTGAGTTTTTGTGATGTGCACTTCGAACATTCCACAAAACAGACTCCTGTTCAAACAGTTCGATCATTTTGGTAGTACGGCATTTGGTCCACTCCATTACAGTGATAATACGTACAAATAAACGGGGAAGAACTACACAAAACAAAACACACACTGATCTACGCGAAACACACGTTGGAATCTGAGACAGAGAGGTTAGATTTTGCTGTCAGGAGGATGTAAACAGTGGTCTGCGCATGCGCAAGTCCCGGGCACAAGTCGCAGGCCGTTTCCATTCTCCGGGCACAAGTCGCGGGCACATGTTTTGTCGCGCAGTCGGCTGCGACATTTTTGTCCCGGGCACTTGTGCCGCGACTTGTGCCAGACCGTTTCCATTCTGCAACTTGTGCCGGGCACATGTGCCGCGACATGTCGCAGAGAGTTTTGTTGTAATGGAAACGGGGCTTTAGTGTGTCAAGCACCAGCTACCGAGATTTGAGAAAATTAACATTAAAGTTTTGTTTTTTTTTTTTTTTTTTTTTTTTTCATTGGATTATATATAATTTTTTTGTCAATTTTGCAAGTAACATTAAATATAAATTTTTTTAGGACATATTTCATAAAAAATACTATTAATTATAGCATTTGAAACAATATTCCGTTCTTAACTCAATTTTTAATTTTTTGATGTTTGACCCACTATTGCATAACAGGGTCCAAATATTAGGCAAGCAGTTTCCAAACTTAATTTTATTACACCTCCCCGAAAAAAATTTCTTCGCTTCCACACCTATTTTTTTTAATAGAGGTTAAAAAAAATAATAATAATAAAAACTTTATTAGAAAAAAAACAAAACTACAATTACCCGAATATTAACAATGTGTTGGCTCCCCCCCCCCTCCCCGGGTTGGAAATTATTTATATAGACCATATTTCATTCATAATTTATTTAAATCAAATATCAGATTATTTTTTATTTTTTTATTTTTAATAGTATAAATAGATTCTTATATAGAAAATCTTTCCAATAAATTTCTTTCAATCATCAATTAAAGGCAGTTCAATGCAATTCAATTCAAATCAATATATGATAGAATTTTTTTTATTAAATTTTATTGTTAGGAATTAAAATTTTTCTTTACAATTTCAGCAAGTTAAGGGGGTTCAGGAGCGACGTCTAAACGTACTTTAAAAAAAACTAGATTATTATAAGGAATTTTTCAATGCGGTTTTTTTTTAAATGAATTAAATTCATAAGAGATTATTGGGACATCGAGCTATAATTTTTTAAATGACTTATTAAAAAATTATCGTAATTAATTTTTTTTGTTATCAAGCAAATACAAAAAATCTGGTGTGACTGGCGCACAGCACACAACTTTCACTTACCTTCGGTAATCGAAAGTTGTGTTCTGTGCTTGGCACACCAGATTTTTCGTGTCGAAATATATTTAGTTCCCGACAGTACGGAACATATGAATTCAGATGTAAAATTTATAAGTATGGGAAAATATTTATATTTTGTTACCATGGCAACCATTTCTCCTATCCTTCCCTATGAAATACAAGAGTAAAGTGGTCTTCAGAAGATTTCAATCGCAAAATGAGAATATACATTTTAAAGAGCATCTAAAAAATAATTGATTTTTGAATTTAAAAAAAAATCGTTGGAGCAAATTTTGAGAAAATCGAAAAAAACTGAAAAAGTACATCAGTAAAGTACTAATACTCTATGGCCGATTTTGATTAAAAGCTTATTTTTCCGGTCGCGGGGGGTGTTTAACTTAAATATAAAATTTCAACCTTTTAGCTCAATTCCTTCATGCTTAAAATTGAACACACACCCACCCACCCACCCACCCACACACACACAGACAGACCATGTCACGAAAACCACTTTTTTGGATTCAGGGGACCTCAAAACGTGAAGATCCATCAAAATCTCGACATCGAATTTTTGACATGAATCCAATACTTTCTCTCTATATATATACAAGTTGGAAAGCGCGGCTTCGCCGCGCCATTCCCAACTTGGCCCTGGCGGGCGGCGTCTCGGGACGTGATCAGTAGTTTTCCCCTTAATTTTAAAGCCCATATGATTTCTGCCCAAATGAAAATACACTGAATCAAGTTTAAAATAATTGAATATTCGCCCTGCCCGGCCTGTGGGTTTTGAAGACCATGAAAAAATTATGGGCGGGTAGCAAGTCTAAATTTCACTTTAATAAACTGATTAGGAGGACGGGCATGCAAATGAAATTGGACGGGCAAGGCCCTATTAAAAAATAAAGGGTCGGACTAAGCCGAGCGCACAACTTTGCCCACCCACTATTCAAGAAAAGAATATATTGCCCTCCCTCCCTAGAGCCCCCTAATGGTCCGATGGTATACATATTATATATCATTTTACTCAGAAGAAATTCTAGTTTCTGAATATTTCTGAATATATAAAAAAAATTATAGGTTATGTAAGAAAAAAATATTTTCCCACCCCCCCTAGAGCTCCCCCTAATGGTCCGATGTTATACATATTATATATCATTTTACTCGGGAGGAAGTCTTGTTTCTGAATATATAAAAAAAAGTATAGGTTATGTAAGAAAAAATATTTGCCCCCCCCTCTAATGGTCCGATGTTTAGCAAAAGCTTTTCACTTCTTGGCCTCTACCCCTAGTTTATGGGTGCAAAATTTCAAAACAATTGAACAAATAGTTTTTGAGTTTTCGTTGACGAAAAAATTTACCACAGACACACACACACACAGACATCATTCCAAAAACTACTTAAATGGATTCAGGGGACCTCAAAACGAATTTTGGCAGCTTCAGAAAAATTTCGATTTTTTTTACGATTACATTAACTTTACCTCAACCTACGGTTGATGGGCAAAGTTAAAAATAAACAATTTTAAAATATTTCTTTTTTCTGACATCTGAAAAAGTTTATTATTTATTATAAATTTAAATATGTAAAAAAAATTAAATATTTTTAAATAATTTTTTTTTTTATTTGATGTATTATTTAAAACTTTTTATTAAATAAAAGAAATTTTATACAATGTATGATTCAGGGGTATCATACATCGTCAAAGTCTTAAATGGCCTAAGTTGCCGAAAAGACTGTGAGAATGTGAGTGTGAATGAGAAAAAAGTGTGAATGTTTAAAAAAAAAAAAAATTCCTAGACATTCATTCATTCATTCACTAAATTTTCGTCGGTACGGGAGGGTTTGAAAAATTTCCGGGTCTGAAGAATGGTAAAAATACCCGGCGCTAAGTAAAAAAAAATAAGAATATGAGCCAAATGAAATGTTGTGGTCGTGGAAGGCTCTATGAGGGAATGAATTGAAAATGATTTTTTTGCTATGTTTTGAAGATATCTAAAGAAAAAATTGAAATAATCTATAATTTCGTTCATTTTAGATACTAAGCCATGCCTGAGAATACTGCAATGTGGATCATTCAGAGCAATCAAACAAAAAAAAATTTCTTACATTTTAGAAGTGGTTTTAAATACCCTAAACAATGTCTGAATTAAATGAAATGGTATTCATTTTTTACAAAATTTAATCTAAAATGTGAAAACCTTTGGATATCCAAGATATCTTTTACCATTAAAAAGATATAGCTAAAATTGTATAGAAATATCTCGGAAAAAAAATATCTACTTAAAAGTTTGTCTCGTGATTGACGAATAGATAGTATACTAAACCATGTCTGAGAATGCTGTAATGGGGCTCATTTGTTTCCAAATTTAATGTAGAATAATACAAAATTATGAGATTGAAGATATCTCTTACCATTCAAAAAATATAGCCGAAAATTGAAAGAAACTCTTCAAACAAACAAACAAAAAATAAAAATTTCTTCCATTTTTAGAAAAAGTTTAAAGAACTTAAATAGAGGCTTATCAGGTCCAAACTGGGCTCGTTTTAAAGGAAATTTAATGTAGATTATAAAAAGTAAATCATATCTAAGACATTGATAATCGTTTAAAAAATATGGCCATGAATATGAAAAAAATTAATAAAAAAAAAATTTTGTATCACACGCCAAAAGTTGCACAGCCGCTAAACAATGCCTTAGAATAGTGCAAAGGGTCTCATTCTTTTCCAAATTTAATGTAGAAAAATACAAAATTATGAGATTGAAGATATCTCTTATCATTCAAAAAATATAGCCAAAAATGTAAAAAAATAATCGGCTAAAAATGAGTTTTTTGTAATTTAAAAAAAGGGGGTATAACTTTTTCATGATTTTGGATTTTTCTAGTCGTCAGCAGATGGTACTGAATCAAATAAAAAAAACCGCAATTGTCTAGCTTGTCTAAAGACACAGATGTTTAAAAACCATCTCAAAAAATGAAAATTTTCGTGTTATTTTTTTTCACACTTGAAAATTAAATAGAAGGGGTTGATGAAAAAAAATGAAATTTACCTGACTTAAAGTATAGGATGTGAGGAACATTTCGCAAGAAAAATTATTGAAATTGGACAATAAATACTGAAGCAAAAAAACAATGAAAATGAACTGAAGCCGCAGCAAAATCATCAAAAATGAGGTTCTTTTTGCACGAATTATTTATATGTGTAAACAAACCTCAAAAATAGTTAAAAGAGGTTTGTCATTTTCAAAATTTAATGCAGATTATTGACTAATTCAGATATTGAAGATATCTTTAACTGTTTAGAAGATATGAGTGAAAAAATGAAAAAATATCGTGAAATTTTTGAAAAAACATCGGAAAAAATGAGTTTTTCCCCTCTTAAAAAAAAGTGGTACAACTTTTTTAAGATTTTGGAGTTTTCTATTTGGTTTTAGAGGATTCTGAATCGAATGCAAAAAACCCCATATCTCTAGGTGGTCTAGAAGTACCTTAATCAAAAAACGTCTTTTCAGCTTTATACTTTCTCTCTATATATATATTACATATATACATAGGTAAGAGAAAGTAAAAAACAATCTGTCCCAATAATCTTTAATTTTATTTAAATTTAAAAATGAATCTATTGTTAATATTAGAGACCGGACAAAAAAGCATAAAAAAATGGAAAAAAGTGCTTAAAAAAGCATAAAAATCTTGAATAAAAAGTTGTTAAATAAGCATAAAAGTTGAAAAAAAGCATCTCATAAGCAACTTCTACTCATACCAATGGCGGATACAAAGGGGGGGGAGGGGGGAAGGATGTAATTATCAGCCCCACTTTTGTTTTTGCGGAAGCAAAGCTTTTCACCCTGCGGAAAAAAAATTTTTTACAGGGCTATTTTTTCGCACTGAGGGGCCGATCAAACATTTCGGAGGGGGGGGGGCGAGATCCCCTAATGTCTGTATATCTCTATATATGTACTATATATGTATATGCATTTGGAAAATTTCGGGGAGGGGGGGGCGGGCCCCCTCCCCTATATAAGCCCCTTGTGTATGCGTGTATGAATGAGAAAAAAGTGTTTTTTAATAAAAAAAAAAATATTGTAAATATTCGTAAAATAAGTTCAAATAAGCTCGAAAGGGAAAAAAAGCATAAAAACTCAAAAAAAGCCAAAAAAGCATAAAAAATGCAATCTCAATGCACTTAGTTTTTCGTAATTCATGTAGAAATTAAATATCTAATGGATGCTTATAAAATTCAGTAATAAGTATTTTGCTTAAAATCCGGTCTCTAGTTATTATTAATCACATATTAATTAAGAAATTTTTAAAATAAGCTGAGATGATTTATTTAAAAATCAAATGTCAAATTAGTTCAACATTCTTGCAATAGATGTCAGGCTAGTCTAAGAGCCGATATAGTATTAGCCTATATCTGGCCTATATTTATATATTTTTATGCTTTTATAAATAATACATAATATATAATAACTAGGGCTCGGATTTATAGGCACTAAAAATCTTTAAAATAGGCAGGCAACTAAGCACTAATAATTATTAAAATAGGCACTTAAAAAGGCATGTATTGTAAAAATAGGCACTTAAAAAGGCACTTAAAAGGTATTATTTAAGAAATAATATAAAAAAATTTAAAAAATTGATGTCTTATTTTTGATAATTTGGTGTGACTGGTCGCATAGCACACAATTTTTTCTTAATTTCGGTAATTCTGTACTTGTTTGCCAGCATATAAATACAAATCAAATTTTTAAGTACTAATTTTTAAAATTTTACATTAAAAATAAATTTTTTTTTTGAAAAGTATTTTTTAATCTCGAGAAAGGTGGGGAGGGGTAATTACCCCTTTTACCCCCATCCCCTTGAAAATTTTTCTTGATAATTCAAAAAAATTTTAAATTTAGACTATGTATAGCTCGTAAAAAATTGAAATTGGCTATTTGAACTTAAAATAGGCACTAAAAAAGGCATTTATAGATGAAATAGGCACCAAAACCCAGAATCGGCCAAAATAGGCATTATAGGCACTAACAAATGCCTCTTATGTTATTCAGAATTTCATGAAAGGTATACATATCATATAATACTTTGTTTTAATTACCGTGAACTCCATCGTACGGATTTAAAAGAAGTAAACCTCCAATTATATCAATTGGCATATCATATTGGCCTAAATTTTAAGCCATAAATTAAAAAAGGCAAATAGGGCGAAATCCGATTTCGACATCTCTTGGCAAATTTTTGATATTTGGGCATACTTTTTATGACACACAACGCCATCTTAGCGGGAAAAACATGCGTAACACCTTCACTCCCGAGGCCC
>JAKCPI010000679.1:0-30453 GCA_023213315.1 Euborellia annulipes
CACAACACTCTTAATAAACTTTTTTCAACTGCTTTTTCTCAATTGTTGTGCTTATTTCCCTATCCGATATTAGGGTACGCCTTCATCCGATATTAAGAGCCCATTTTTCAAAAGTGTGTCAATTTTTATTTAAAAAATAAAAAAAAAGTTTTTGAAATATTGCTATTATAGTGGATTGTTTAGTAGGCCTACATAACAAAGTGTAGTGTGTTTAAAAATCAAGATATAGCCAAAAATCATAATGCTAGTATTTTTTATGGAATAAAAACAAAAGGTATCCAATAATCGGCTACTTTCCCTTATCGTAAAAAGTCTATATTAAAAAAAAAGTTCACAAGGTTAATTTTAATAAATCTTTGAAACTTATTATTTCCTCTTCTTTCCAAACATTTTTTTTTTTTTATTAAGACTTTAGCTCAAGGGCGGATACAGGGGGGGGGGTAAAGGGAGGTAATTACCCCCCCCCCCCCCCCCCGAGATTTAAAAAAAAAATACTTTTTTCTCAAAAAAATTTATTTTTAATGTAAAATTTTAAATATTAATACTTAAAAATTTGATTTATATTTATAAATTATTTTGGCAAACAAGTACAGAATGCGCCTTTAAATTACCGAAATGAAGAAAAAATTGTGTGCTGTGCGACCAGTCACACCAGATTATTCCCCCCCCCCCCCCGAGAAAGACCTCTGGATCCGCCCTTGCTTTGGCTACTTGATATGGTCTAAAATACAGAAGTATCTATTCAATAGTTGATATTCAATTTGAATGAAAATGTAAATAATTTTATTTTATATTTTTTTTATTTAATTGAAGCTTAAATGAAGTTAATATGCTTGTTTTTGCGATTAACATATTTTATATATTATTATTTATTTTTTTTTTTTTAATTTAAGAATTATTGTATCATATTCATTTGTTATGTTTTTTGCATAGCTACATATATTTTATATTATTTTTATCATGGATGGTTTAAATTAGCTCCGTGGTTTAATAATAAAAAAAAAAATAATAATGGGTTTTATTTTGAATATTGGAACTGCCATTAGCAAATGCATATTGCTACAAATTATATCGTATTTTGTCCTCTATAGTTTATAAATCAACAAGAAACGAACCAAAACGTTGTTACAAACGATTTCTATTTACAATTAAAAATGAAATTCTCTACGGGCTGGTTGAAATTGCATCAGTCCCCTGGAAATACACAAATCCGCAGGCTTTGCTGTATAAATTAATTATTGATTCTAAAAAATAAACTTAACCTCTTTTAATATAATTCTTATGAAATAAATTTTATAATATAATATGAGGGATTGAGATCAAAAGTGAACCAAGTCCACTTTTTACTCTTTTGAGAAAAAATAAATCAACATTAAAGCCTTATATTTAATTCCTCTTAAAATATTTTATTTTACATTTCAGCAATTATTAATTGGACCCTGTTATGCAATGGTGTGTCAAAGACCAAATATCTTTGATGTTTTGAGAAAATCAGCAATAAAGTTTTTTGTTTACATTGGATTATAAGCTTATATGATTTTTCTTGTCAATTGTGCAAGTAGCCCTCGGGGCTTGGTGTAGAGGTTAGTGTGCTAACCTCGTATACCAAACGTTGCGGGTTCGGACCCCGGGCAGTCCGATGATTTTATTTAAGCCAATTGGATACCAAATGACTTAAATAAGAATGCCTGGACCCCATATATGTATATTAAATCAATAACGGTTATCGTAAATGTCTTAAATGGCCTAAGTTGCCGAAAAGACAGTGTGAATGTGTGTGTGAGTGTGAATGAGAAAAAAGTGTGAATGTTTAAAAAAAAAATTAAAAAAAAAAAATTTTACTGTTCGGTTGATGTTCAATGTGAAAATTATAACAAAATAAATCAATATTTCATTTTTTAGATTTTATTGGCGACTGCATACCGGTTAAGACAGTTTCGGCTCATTGCCATCATCAGGCCTGCAAAGAACCATTTTTACATTAATAACAAATTTTTCATTCTAGGAAATAAAATTCATATTCAGAACATACAAAATGTTATGAGTTTTGTAAAACAGACATTTAAAACTTTAACAAAATTTTTTTAAAACAACATTTTTACTTTCAAATATCAAAAATCAAAATATAAAAATTACACAAAGGAAACAAATTATTTTTAACATTTTTTACCTCAAATCCTTCATTTCCTTCAAAAACAATATTTATCTTCTCAGTTCTATGATTGTTTTTAGAAAATTTGTCAAAACTTTAGTTGGTTTAGCTTTTGACTTTCTTAAATTAGCACTAAACAAGAGCTTTGTCATATATTTAGAAACAATTTTTAATAATGGTTGTTAGTTAACATTGATGAATTGACACTATAAAATATAAAGATTTACTGCTAGATTTCTTTACAAAAACATTAGTGAAGTTAGTTACATAATGTTATGATTTTTATTCACCAACTCACGCATAGAGCATATTCATGAAATCTGTTATTTTTTCTCTCCCTCTCATTAAAAAAACTTTTTCATACATTCTTTATATAATATTTAAAAAGTACACATTTTTTTCAATTTTTCTTTTTTATATTTTGCACATTCATTTTTTAATTCAATTTTAATTGCTATCTTATTAATATTTAATTATTTTTGGCGCACTATTTAAATATAATCATCCCAAACTGTCTGTCGTTCCAATTTTAAAAATTTCATCTCTATAAAAATTATTTTTTATCTCAGAAATTATATTACAATACATCAAGGATACATTTTCCCTTCCTATTCTGTAGTTGATGGATTCCTCGGTGTATATATGTATAAAGCATGATTCATAGATTTTTCTTCTATTAACATCCCTTTCACATTTCAAGATTTTCGTATCCTCTAAAGAGAATTCATGTTTTTCTTCAAGGGAATGTACAGAAAGTGCAGAGGAAGGTAGCTTCTTGGTTACTGTGCCAAAATGTTCATGTACTCGAGTCTTCAGTTTTCTCCCAGTTTCGCCTATATAAATAGACTTTTTTCCTACTTCAGAACAAGTTTTGCATGGTATAGCGTAGATTACTCCTGTTTTTTCCATTAGTTCAGTTCTGTCTTTGTAGTTGAGTAATTGTTGTAGCGGCTTTTCAGTTTTAAAAGCTACATTGATATTGCATCTTCTTAGTATTGATCTTATGCTTTCAGATAATTGCGGAATATAGGGTATAGATCCCACATACAGTTGGTTGTTTGTTTTTTTATTATTATTATTACTCGATTTTCTGTTTTTTTGGGACGCAATGACTTCATCAATTAAATCTATAGGGAAACTATTGAGCAAGTACTTCTTTTTCATTTGTTGAATATTCTTCTCTATGTATTGTGGAGCTGAGAGATCTTGTATCCTTTTTAATTCATTAGTTATCATGTTCACTTTTTGATGTAATGGTTGTTGACTATGAAAATTAATGGTTTTCTGAGATTTTTGAGGCTTTATAAAGATATCGGTGTGCAAATACCCTTCTTCATTTTTGTAAATAGAAATGTCTAGAAAATTGATTGAATTATTGTTTTCTCTCTCCAAAGTATACTTAATGTTGTTATGAAAACTGTTCAATTTTTTAATCAGTGCATCCACGGTGATGGCAATGAGCCGAAACTGTCTTAACCGGTATGCAGTCGCCAATAAAATCTAAAAAATGAAATATTGATTTATTTTGTTATAATTTTCACATTGAACATCAACCGAACAGTAAAATTCCTTATCTTGAAATAATTAATAAAAACTGTTCCCCTTCTAATTAAATTAAAATAAAAAAAAAAAATTGTGCAAGTAACATTAAATATAAATTTTTTTAGGACATATTTCATAAAAAATTCTATTAATTAAAGCATTTGAAACAATATTCCGTGCTTAACTCAATTTTGAATTTTTTGTTCTTTGACACACCACCACAGGGTCCAATTATACTATACATTTTAGATTTTATATTCAGATTTTTGGATTTTTAGATTTTTTTCAGATATTTTTTTATTTTTTGCATTAAGGAACTGCTGCACTCTGGCGGATTAGTATTGAAATTCGGTTCATTAATACACCGAAAACTACCATAATTTATTATCCAAAAAGTAAAAAAATAAGAAAATCGTTTACTTTGTCTACTTTTGCTTTAAACTCATATTAATATGGCCAATATAAAAATTAGGAGCTGACCGAATATTCGGTTTCAATTACGGTTTCGGCCAGTTTCGGCCAAAAATTAGCCGAAACTTTCGGCTTCGAAACCTGAGTTTGGAAAGATCGGATGAGACTCGCACGCAAAAAAAAAAAAAAAGGTAAAATGATTTCCACGGGAGGGAAAAAAAAAATTTCCGCTCGGTAGAAAATGGGCGGAAAAATTTAATTTCCCTAAAAAAAAGGTAAAGGTAAAAAATTTCCAAGGGAGGGGAAAAAATTTCCCACAGAACAGAAAAAATTACGTTTTGCTAGGGGAAAAGGCAGAGGGAAAAGTAAAAAAAAAAAAAAAAAAAGGTAAAATGATATGAATTTTATATAGGAAATACAAATTTCGGTTTCAGTTACGGTTTCGGCCGAAACTAAGAATGAGGCCGAAATTCGGTTTCGGTTGGAAATCTTGTTTCGGTCGGACCCTAATAATAATATAAAAAAGTACTATACTAGCGGGGTGACCTTACCCTCCCCCCTTCTGCGAATGGGCCTATATTTATTAATATTTCAAACCGTCCATTTGCTATGAATACATTTTTCGATGGCAATCAAACTCATTTTCCATCGTAGATCAATCAATCCTATGATAATGAAAATTTTTCTATTAATTTTTTATAAAAATTTAATTAAAATATGTTATCAATATACCAGAGGATGTCACTAAATTTCTTTTTTTTTTAATGAATAAACATTGTCAACAAAATTTTTATACAAATAAAATAATTGGTTAGCGCAATGATGGGTGAGGTCAACTGTCAAAACAAGTTCATAAGAGATATATAATTTACATCGACTCATCATAGTAATATGTTTAGTTTAATCACATATATCGGATTACTAGATGCCATTAAGGATAACGTCGTGATCTCGAGCAATTTATTTTAAATATGGAAATTCAATTCAGGTGTATTTTTCTGATTGCTAATCTCCAATTATATATCTGCACATACAGAAAATTAAATGATATGGGATGTCACCAAAATATCATTTCATGTTAAACTTAGATAACGTTAAATGAATTAAAATGGATTTAACAAGATTTTTTTTTCTTTTGTTCATTACTTTTTTTTTTACTCTTTAATGCAAAATAATTTATTTTATGAAAAATTTTTATCGATCGTTTATGTTAAACCACCCACCTGGGAGAGAAGTTAAATTGAAAACACAGGTGAACAAAAAATTTGTTTTTTTTTTTTTTTAGGTTTCTGTTCTAATACTGAAATTCTGATTCTAGACAACGAAAAACACTTAAATGTCCATTTTTTGCTTTTAAAGTTTGCTTAATCACGAAACAGCCCATTAAAACATAAAAGAAATACAAAAAATATTCATTTTACTTTCTCTATACATGTTAATATATAGAGATAGAAAGTATTGGATTCATGTCAAAAATTCTAAAACTAAATTCATGTCACACAAAAAATTTGGTGTGACAAGCACAGTACATAACTTTCGATTACCGAAGGTAAGAGAAAGTTGTGTGCTGTGCGCCAGTCACACCAGATTTTTAAACTTGATTTCTTTTGATTTTACATTTATATGCTAATGTTTATCACAAATCTTAAATTAAAAAGACTTCGATGTTCATCAAAAACTATCCTAATAGTAATTTAAAATAAAATTGCATAAAAAATTTATAGCTGAGATGTTTTATTAATAAGAGGGTAAAAATGAGAAATGCAGCTAAGGTTATTTCTTTATTTGGTTAATTCACACAGCTGACGTTTCAGTTCCTTGTTTGAACCATCTTCGGAAAAGGAGGTGAAAAGCTCTGAAGATGGTTCAAACACGGAACCGAAACGTCAGCTGTGTGAATTAACCAAATAAAGAAATAACCTTAGCTGCATTTCTCATTTTTACCCTCTTATTAAAATAAAAAATCAGTAATTTTTCCCAAAAATTCGAAAAATTGCTCTAGTTTCTACAAAAGCATTCTTTGATCAAAAAAAATTATTTTTCCCTTTATTTTTAGCGTAGGAGAAACAAAACTTTCATATGCAGAAGCCAGTTCCAAAAATCGTGTTGACCGGTGTAATCTTAAGGGCATTCGGATCACATGTAGTAAGCCTACTCTGGAAAATTTATTTAGATCATTTGGGAAACACTACAGGGTTACATGTACCAGTTATACCTCACCCTCCAAAAAAAAAAGGTTTAAAGTTTAAATCTGAATATACACTAAGCACTTCAGAAAAATTAAAAAAATTATTTTCCATGAGGCTAAAGAGACCGGGCTATTTCAGAATGAACATTTTTTTAAAAATATACTGTAGTTTTTTTTTTTAATGAGAAAATTAGGGCTGGATCCCAAAGGGCCCGGGACCCCTCATCAAATATTTAATGAAAATAATTTTAATTATATTTTTTTATTATGATTTTAGGGTTGAAGTTGAAAGGGTCCGGGCCTTTCAAGGGGATCCATCTTTCCCGCTCTGTCTGGTATAAATAAATTTACCTGAATAATTGCATCATAATCATGGAGGGGACAGCTCTATGGGAAGAATGTTTATAAGTTTCCTAGTTATATGACACTTGGCTAGATGGCAATACTAGGATAGTTCAAAATTTATCCTGTAGAGTTCGTTCCATTCGCCAACAAAAAAATATTTTTTCATGAGTTTAATAAGAAATACATTAAGTGGCTTAAAAATCTGGATATAAATGAATTAAATTTTATAAACTAATTTTAATTATTTATTTACAATTTATAAATGAACTTTTTATGAAAAGGGGGGGGGGGGGGGGGGGGCCGGGGGGGGTTGGGGGGGGGGGAAGGAAAAAAAAAAAAAATTTAATAGTACTACGTGTCATTCAAGATTCAGTAGATAAAAAAAGCATTTAAATATCATTAAGCAAAGTGTACGAGTAGTCAATATCAAAACGTGTGAATTGCAACAACCTCGAGTTCAAATCTCTCTGGGAGCAAGTTTTTTTTCCCCTGCTTACTTTTAGTTCCATGACAAGGGTATAGGTGGCCCTAAACTTATAAACTATTTTTAACCTGGAGCTGTCCAATCTTGATTGTATGATCTGTGATCGTAATATACATAATAAACTATAAGTCTAAATATGGAAAAGAGTAAAATAAAAAAGATACTCTAGGTAAAAAACATTAGCTCATTTTCAAAAATGGAAAAATGCTTTGTCAGTCCGTTTTTGGGTTTTTAGAAACCCAAAACTCTCTATACCTTTCACCATTGGATAGGTATAGGAAATAATTTTAATAGTTCAAATTTCCTATTTGATATGTATGGGTTTGGTTGATGTGTGTGTGTGTGTATAATGAACTTATCAAGATGTTAAATATAGTATTTAAAAAGAGTAAATGAGCATAGCACAACAAAGGCATAAGAAGAGGGGGGTCAGACGCGATTTATGATGTCGGCGGCGGTTTAATTAATATTTAATGATCATAAATTACAAGATAAATAATTCTGGTGGTAAACAATCCTCCACCAACTGCGTTGGCGAACACCAGCAGAGGAAACTAAATTCATGACAAAAATTTTTCATCTTTAATGAGGATTTCTTTATTAAAATTCTTCTTATATATTAAAATAAAAAATAAATCTAAATTTAGTAAACAGGAAATTTTTCTAAATTAAAATTAATGTATTTTTAAAGAAAAATAATTAAGAGGCGTCTCTAGCCAGTAGCGAGCAAGCAGGGCCGCACGCAGAGGGGGACAGGGGGCACTATATACTCAGGGCCCGGGCTCCATCCTTAAAACATTACTAAAAAAATAATTTTAATGAATATTTTTCTTTAGGGGGCCCGGACTCTTTAAGCTCAAATCTTAAAATTATAATTAAACAAATCATTTTCTTTATCTACTATGTGTCAGAACAAATTAACTGGGAGTTCTAGCTGTTGAAACCGAATTAACGAGGAAAGATGAGTTGGAATCTATTATTGACAATTTTGCATTTCAGAAGGCGAGGAGAGAATTTTATAAAAAGTGTTTAGTAGGCTCCGACCGAAACAAGATTTTCAACCGAAACAGAATTTCGGCCTTAATCTTAATTTCGGTCGAAACCGTAACCGAAACCGAAACTTGTATTTCCTATAAAAAATTCATATTATTTTACCTTTTTTTTTTTTTGAAATTTTGTCCGCACTGCGGAAAATTTTTTCCCTCCCGTGAAAATCATTTTACCTTTTTTTAGGGAGACTAAATTTTTTCCGCTCCTTTTCCGCTTTGCGGAAAATTTTTTTCTCCCTCAAATTCAAATAAGCTCTTATATTGATCCCAATATAAAATTTGAATTTTATGGGGGAGATTCATTAACCAAAGAGACTTTTTTTTAGAAGAAATTCAATTTGATTGTTAGAGAGGAAGTGACAGTGTTACAGGGTCGTAAATTAAGAGTATTGGCTGGGAAATAAAAAAAAAAGGGGGCGTCGGATTTCGAAAACCTTCACTTGCTCCCTAATATCGAGAAATGTGTCATTGTCCCCCTTCACATTATTGATGAATTTTATGGCTTTAGATAAAGCTCTCAAATTTCTTTGGTGATGTGCAATCGGGTCATTAAAAGATAATTTTATCAAAATAGTTAAAAAATAAAACCAAGCTCATTGTTTTAAATTTTAGAATTAAGTTTTTTAATAAAATTTACTTTTTAATTTAGTAATATTTGTTTATGAAATTGTAAAATTACAATAAAAACAATTTTTCTATCAAACCTTATTTCTGGATACATTTCTATTTTTTTTTTTTTTTTTTGTTTTGTTGTATTTGTTATTGTATTTAAATTTATATTGTGTTTGTTGGACCTAACCACCGAGGACTGGTGCCCCTAAGCGGGTCGTAATAAATTTATTTATTTTATAGCTCGGGATCACCAATCCGATCTTTCTCCGCGCTTGGCATCTCTTAACTGCAACGATTGTGGTGACCAGGCCTATATGGGCGTAACTAGGAGGCCCAGAAGTATCGTGTCCCCCCCCCCCCGCAAAAAGCTTCCTGCCCAATAAAAATTGAGATAATATAGGGCCTTCCAGGCCCCCTGGAGGATGGCTGGTCTCATGCCCACCTCCCCTCTCTCTAGTTACGCCCATGCCTGCCTATCAAATTTATCTTAATATTATATAGATGATGTTAAATTTCCATTTAAAATTTTTAATATCTTTGCCACGTTTCTTGATAAAATTTTTTATTTTCTAGGCTTCTCTGTCCTCTTCTCTTTCTTTTTTTTCACACTAAACCCAAATTCGAAAAAAATAAAGTCCCAATATAATCAAAATTTGAAATTTGATAAGAAATTCTATGAAGTGAAACTTGATAGATATATGTAGTAAGGAAGAAAGAAAAGAGCGATTGCAGCTAAATTTATTTCGTTTATTAATCGCTTCAAGCCGACGTTTCAGTCAGATATACGACCATCATCAGGACTGAAGCGTGTCAACAAAATTCTTCAAAATGTCGAATGGCACAATTGTGTAAAATATTCCTAACCTTGACTCGCATAGCCTGTTGGTCCTTATAAAATGGCAAAAAATATTTTACACAATTGTGCCATTCGACATTTTGAGGAATTTTGTTGACACGCTTCAGCCCGTATATCTGACCGAAACGTCGGCTTGAAGCGATTAATAAACAAAATTTAGTTGCAACCGCTCTTTTCTTTTTTCCTTACCTCAAGATCTACTCAGCTATTTGATAGATATGGTCTCAATTTATTGCATTTTTAATAAAAAGAAAATTGCTGCGAAATGAGTTTGTGTTTGATTGGACATATCGCGCACTTCCTGGACTCGAACCAGCACTTCCCGCTTTTGTGGCGGATGGATTAACTTTATCCGAGGTCGCTAATCCGGACGTTGTTTGAAAACTCCATCTAGTTATCTAGTATTTATTTCCTATTCAATCTATTCCGATCTCGGAAATTGAAAAAAAAAAAAAGTAAAAATAATGGAATATTTTTTATACACTCTCACTTTTATACATTTCTCACTGACTTATATAATATAAATACATTAATTAAATATATTATACTCCTAATCTGTTCAATAAATAATATCCCTTCTACTTACTTGTACTTTAATTGGACATTTCTGCTTTAAATACAACAAGCATATATATATTTGACTCACAGGCACATTGTAATGTGTTTGGCTTATTATATATTGCTAATATATATAATACTCAGGATTGGCTGCTCCCCTGCGCCCTGGTACTCATACCCGAACCATTTGCATTTATGTATGATGCTAAGTGCTCAGAGGCAATTGTAGGCCTTTCTGGTCTCCCCCCCCCGCTTCTCCCTCTCTCCCTCTCTCTCTCTCTGCTCCCATTTCACAATCATAAATCACAACATGACACCCAAATCGGATACGATGTATCTTATCAGGTTTGACGTTGTTGGAGGCGTATTACGACGGTAAAATGAACGTTTGTGGTTTTAGTTTAGTCAGATTTTTCATTTTTTTTTTCCCCGAATCATTCATCTTTTTTATATATAATGTATTTAAACTGAACATTTGCAACTTGATTCGATCTGTAAATATGTTGGTTTTTGTTAATTAATCAATTTAAAAAAAAAAGGCGGAGGGAATTTGAAGATAACATCTTGAATATATTTATTTTTTAAATAATATGTTTGAAATAGACAAAATATTATAATACAGGGCCGGATCTAGGGGGAGGGGGTCAGTGGGGCTTGCCCCGGGCCAGATCAGGGGGCGGCAATTAAAGAAAGATTTACTAAAAAAAAGGTAAAATGATATGAATTTTGTATAGAAAATTTTAAGGAGGGCGGCAAATTAAATTTTGCCCCCCCCCTAAAAAATCTCCTAGTTCCGGCCCTGTTATAATATAAAAGGAAACCAAATTCAAGAGAGGTTGTTCATACCAAATTTTTGGAAGGTAAAATGTAAAGTAGCAATTTAAAAAAATTATACGTAGGTCTATAAGATTGCTTGACCTACTTGAAAGTTTCTACACTTGTTTCTAAAGAACTATTTTTTTTTTAAATTGTTTAAGGTCCTTTTCGGCATCTGAGGCCATTTAGGCCCCATCCACATTTATTTCAATTGATTGGTATCCAATCAAGGGCGGACCCAGAGAAGTTTTTCGGGGGGAGGGGGTAATTTTTTTTGCTTGGTGGGACTGGTCGAATATCACACAACTCTCTTTTACTTTTGGTATTTTAAATTTGCATTCTCTAGTTGTCTACCAAATTTGTTGTGTCAAAATTTAAACCATACAGACCATTTTGACGGACCCACTTTTTTGGAATCAGGAACCTTCAAAACGGGTATTCCCTCAATATTCTCTACATCGAATTTTTGACTCAATATTACATAACTAGGCTAGAGAAAGTAAAAATATATATACAAATCAAATTTATAAATATTAATTTTTAAAATTTCACATTAAAAATAAAATTTATTTTCAAGAAAAATCTCGGGGGGGGGGGGGGGGGCAATTATCTTCTTTACAGCCTCCCCCCTTGTATCCGCCCTTGTATCAAATTCAATTAAAATAAAATGAATAATTTATGCAGATAAATTATATTCGAAAAATTAATTCAGATTGCAAATAAAATTATTAACAAATTTATAAAAACAATCAACGCACCCACAAGCTATTTCTCGTTAACTAGATTAAATTTGGTAAAAATATGAAAAACGTGAGCTGATTGAAAATAAATGTTCTGAGTAAAATATTTAAAAATAATTCACAGTCGCCCTTATGATATGTGCCTTGAAGGGTGCAGGGTTATTTTTTCCTGTTTGGCATGAAGTAGTATCCTTCGGGGGGTTTATAATTAGAGCAAATGGAAACATTTTTTTTAAATGAAAAGAAAAAGTTTCAGAAGACTAAAAAATTACAACTCCGGCCGCCCTAGTGACATTTTCTCTCTCATTGATCGGGTTTAATCCCCAAACATTATGATTCTGGTTGCACCACTCAATTTTATAATTCCATATCTAACTGAAGCGTATAAATGAATGAGAAAATTTTTTATAAATATATTATTTAAAAAAAAAAAAGTTTTCTGCTTATAAATAAATATGGCTCTAATCCAAGAGTGAAAATGATTATTCCAAAAATAACAAAATTCAAATAAGAATTAATAGGTGGCCAATAGGTATTTATAAGTATATTCTTTGAGAATAGGTTTATAAATATCAGCGTAAGATTATGATACGAGAGCAAAATATTTGACGAACGAAAAAACTAGGGAACTGAGTTTAAATGAATTTTACTTTTTTTTATAATTTGTTCTTAATAGATAAATACTTTTAATTTTATAATTCACTAGTAGGTTTTCTCCTAGGTCATCAAAGTACCGTATATGCTTTCTTTGCAAATAGTTATAGGTATAATTTATTTTATAAATTGAACTCAATTTTGTACATAATTACGGAATAAAAGATTTTTGTAATAAATTCTCAGAAAATAAAATTAAAACCAGAGATAGGTTATAGCTGAGGTTTTCAAACTTTATGTTAGAACGCCTCGCTTAAAAATATTTAATCGTATAACGCCCCCCCCCCCTCCATTTTATAAAATAATATAGTGTTAAAAAATATAAAATATTTTTTTTTTTATTATTTTATTTATAAAACTAGCATTGATTTGGAAAATTTCTTGCTCTGGCTAATATTCGCGCCTCCCCTTAGACTAGTCCGCGTCTCCCAGTTTGGAAAACACTGCATAATAGAGTCATTAAATGAAAATAACTATTATTTAAATAAATCTCATCTTTCACTACGAGAAAACGGATCACTTTTTGTTTTTGGATTTCGCCTCTGTGGACTTGTGCCTCTAAGCGGATTATTAATAAATTTATTTTATTTATTTATTCAGGAAGAATTGCTATAAGGAGCAACAGTAATATAAAATCTTGTTCAAATTTGTAGGCCTATATTTTTGGGAAACAGTTTATTTCATTAATTTCAAGATCGTGATAAAGTCTAAATCTTCAGGTTCAACCATTTGAAGAAAAGAAAAAAAGAAAGCTTGTAATTTTTTTTTTTTTTTCAAAGTGAGGTTTAAAAGCTTCGGTTAAGAGGTAGAGAATCAGAAGAAAAGGAAAAAAAAGGTGGTGAACACAGAGAGCAGATGGTTCACTATCTTTTCAATTTATTTCGATTAGCTGTAAAGATAGTCTCTTGCCTTTATGTTATAACCATTGCTAAAGTGGATTTATTTATTAACTGAATTGAAATAAAAATTACTGCAGATGCGACATTAAGAAAATGAAAGTAGCGTACATTTTAATTAAGTTATTCACATTAAACATATAACACTACAAAATAATATACCCGTAGAAATGTTTTCCCCCTTTCTCCTTGTCCTGGTTTAAACACATTTTATCGTTCACTACTCGCAAAGCGAAACACTGACCCTTTGATCATGAAGCACAGTGCATCTGCTCTTAGGGATTGGAGCATCTCTATATTTAATATTCAAAATAGTCCTTAGAAAGGTGAAATATTAATACTTTGACAAGTGGTGAGACCCGGGGTGGGATGTTAAAATATAAATAAATACCGCCAACTTCATAAAGTTAAAGTTTAATGGAGATAATATCCCGCAAACATATTTACGAGGAGAAACTTGAAAATATTTAAAAGTTATTTTAATTAATATTTGCTTTTAATTACAAATATTATATGCTTTTTATAAAAACAAAATTCTCAGTAAATATTATTTAAAACAATATATTTTTCAAATACAGTAAATAAATATTAGACTAGTTCAATTTTAACCCAACAAAAGCTTGGACATTATCAGAAAATAATAAGTTTTTAATAAACAGATACATATACAATATTTAAGATATTATATACATCGCATATGTGAGGGGACTCGAGGGAAAATTATATAATTAAATAGTTCGTGGATGACCAAGCAGGAGCTCGGTGTTATTTTTTTTATATAAAATTGGAAAATACTAAAAAAGTTCATCAGTAAAGTGCTTGTACCTGAATTTTCCCAAAGATGAGATCTAGCGTAATTTCATTTTCGTACCGAAAATAGTATATAAAATTTGAAAAAAAAAAAATCAGAATCGAGAACTGATATGCTTACAAATAAATATATAAACCAACATTGCTCGTTTAATAGTATAAGATTTATTAATTCATATACTCGAAAAAGTAAGGGTTAACTTCTTAAACGAGTTGAGATATCAAGTTGAAATTGGATCTTTTACTTAGTCTCTATTGACTCTATTGACCTATGCCCCAAATTTCATAGAATCTGAGATGCTGAGGTTTAAAAGTGTGTTGATTTGATGGGACTCCTATATTTTTTTTTAAATAAAAAGTCAGGATGCTATTTTTCTTTTCTATTTGTAAATTTCATTTGAATTTTTTATCTCTCCTGGGAAGGGAGGAGGGGGGTTAAAACACTAACCCCCCCCTGGTTGCGCCACTGTCCCTAATATATATCGTTTGTCAATAGAAAAGACTTTAAGGGGGAAAAATAAATAAATAAACAAGGCTTGTGTTTCTAATTTCGCCTCTTATACTGAACTTACTTTGGGTCTTAGAGATATGGGCTCTTATTTAATCATATGATTAGCCTAACTAAATGTGAAAAGTCATAGTCAACTAGTTTACCGGAGGGATAGCTAGTTAATTAGAAGAGAAGCAACCGGCCTTTGAAATGGGAAATAAAGTTTTTTTTCATATATCTCCCTCGCCCTTCTGGATCTGGATCCAATATAATAATCCACGATTAAAGCCTAATGTAATGTGTTTTTATATAAATATCAAAAAAGAATAACCTCAATACGGTGTTCTTATACGATTTTAATGCTATGGTTGGTATCATCTATCCAATTATAAATTTATCCTTCCCTTTTAATTGATCCAATCATTGTATATCATCTTTCTATTTTATGGTATCATATTTCCTATCAAATTTCTCCACTGATTGTTTTACAAATTATTAGAGAAAAAGCATTAACTATGCATTTAAAAATGAAACCAATACTTTCTCTCTAAATATATTTCATATATAGGGTAAGAGAAAGTAAGTGTGTGACTGGTCGCACAGCACAGTTTTGTGCTTGTCACACCATTTTTTTTTGTGTCGAGATATATTTAGTTTCTGCCGATATATTAAAATTCAAGATGTAAAGTTTATATTTTGTTACCATGGCAACTATTTCTCCTATCTTTCCTATGCAGTACAAAAAATAAGAATGCCTGGACCCCATATATGTACGGTATATTTATCAATAACGGATATCGTAAAAAGTCTTATATGGCCTAAGTTGCCGAAAAGACTGTGTGAATGTATGTGTGAATGAGAAAAAAGTGTGTGTTTAAAAAAAAAAAAAAATATGCAGTACAAAAGTAAAGAATGTTTCAGAAGATTTCAATGGCAAAATGGGAATATACATTTTAAAGAACATCTAAAAAAATAATTGATTTTTGAATTTTAACCAAAATCGTTGTAGCGAATTTTGAGAAAATCAAAAAAAAACTGAAAAATTACATCAGTAAAGTACTGATATTCTTAGGCTGATTTTATCCAAAAGCTTCGTATCACGTCCCAGGAGGCTACCTAGCTTAAATATAAAATTTCAACCTCTTAGCTCTTTTAGCTCTTGAGATATTTTGTTCACCGGCAGACAGACAGACCATGTCGCGAAAACCACTTTTTTAGATTCAGAGGACCTCCAAACGTGTATATCTATCAAAATCTCGACATCGAATTTTTGACATGAATCCAATACTTTCTCTCTATATTATATTGATATATTACATATATACATAGGTAAGAGAAAGTAAATATTCAAGAGTTGAAGGAAGGCTCCTTTCCTTAAAAAATATCTAATCCACCCTGTTTTTTTAATCTCACTCTTAAAAATATAAACCCCCCATTGTTTTCCCTTTATCTAAAACAAAACTTTATCTTTACTTTAATAAGTATCTTAATAGATATTGAAATTTTTAGTTTGATGTTTATATAGGCTACTCTATAATATTTAATTCATACAACTTTCAAGTTTTAATGCTCTTTAAAATTCTTTAGTCGGATGTTTCTAAGTCATTATTCGGAGTTATTCTAGATATAAGTTGGAGTAATCATTACACGTTTCCCTATAAAGCTAACTCTTAATAGCTTGTAAGGTAATAATCAATACATATTGCTCACAAATGGTGCGCCCAAATGTGCATTTTCTTCAACTCATATTAAGTTGAAATACTTTGAGACCCTAAATGCACGCTTAGAAATTCTAAGCCCGTTTTCTGCGTTCTATTAATGAGTTGAAATTTCATAATCGAACCACACACGCTCTCTTTTTAATGAAGATAAAAAGAATATTTTAGAAATTTTATGAAATTATATTATATTAGTTTTTTTAAGTGAAATTATGAGTTAATGTAATTTACATTGCAAGAATAACAAAGCAGCTGGACGTGGGAAATTGTTAAATGAAAATAGCTTTGAGTCATTTAGTTTATACTAGAAAATAGCAGAAAATAAAATACCTATTTATTTTAGAAGAATTCTATCGTGAACTTTACTCCTAGAGGGGTCAAAAGAGGCAGTTTTTTTACTTTCTCTTACTTCTATATATATATTAATATATAGAGAGAGAAAGTATTGGATTCGAAAAATTCGATGTGAAGATTTTGATGAATATACACGTTTTGAGGTCCCCTGGATCCAAAAAAGTGGTTTTCGTCTGTCTGTGTGTATGTGAACAAAATATCTCAAGAACGGAAAGAGCTAGGAGGTTGAAATTTTATATTTAAGTTAGGCACCCCCCTGGGACGTGACACGAAGCTTTTGAACAAAATCGACCAAAGAGTACTAGTACTTTACTGATGCACTTTTTCAGTTTTTTTCGATTTTCTTAAAATTCACTCCAACGATTTTTTTTTAATTCAAAAATCAATTATTTTTTAGATTCTCTTTAAAATGTATATTCTCAGATTTTGTCATTTAAATCTTCTGAAGACCACTTTACTCTTGTACTCCATAGAAAAGATAGGAGAAATGGTTGCCATGGTAACAAAATATAAATATTTTGCCATACTTATAAATTTTACACCTTGAAAATCGAATGTACCGTACTGTCGGAAACTAAATATATGTCGACACAAAAAATCTGGTGTAACAAGCACAGTACACAACTATCGATTACCGAAGGTAAGAGAAAGTTGTGTGCTGTGCGCCAGTCACACCAGATTTTTTTATTAGTGGTTTTAATGGCATCATTTTAGGGTCAACTATTTTCATTAAATTAAAATAATATAATAATTGAAAAATGGATGGGTGCCCCTCGGAAAAAGAGCAGTCATGTGAAAAATAAAACTTTTCAATGAAGAACTCTGGTGATGATTGAATAAGGAGCTCAAGGAGGAAGGCAGCCAGCAGAAATAAGAAACATTTATATTATTTAGTAGACGTTTCGAGTGCGCGTCGCTCCCATCTTCAGGACGAAATAATTGTCGCAAAAGAGATGGATAATTTTATAATGTATACACAACAAATGTTGAGCATAGTATTTAACAAAACAGCAATTGTATGATATATTATTTAGGTGTGTGATTGGTGCGTTTGAGATGAAGGAGAATAAAAGCAGCAAATTATCGAGTCTACGTTTCACACACCCTCTCTATTGCAAATATCTCAACAAGCAAAACACCCGTCATCATCACTTGCATATTTGCAATAAAGAGGGTGTGAAAGTGGATCAATAATCTCCTGACCCTTCATCTCAAACGCATCAATATTCAATTAATTGTTTACATTGGAAAGATTTTTTCTTTCAAATAAAGCTTTTAATCAATAGACTCAAATAACGATTTTTATTTTAAGATATGATCATCAATTGAATTGATTTCATTATTCGAAATATATTTCTGTGATTTTTCAATAAAAATTTCTTGGTTGGGATGCTACTGAAATATCCTATAAAGTTTTGATTTTTTTTGTAAATTGTGAGAACAGAAATATTCTTTCTTAATTTTTTGGAAAAATTTTAAGATTTATATTTTTTTTTAGGAATTGAAGTGAGTACCATACACCTGTACACTGCACTAATTAATTTTGCTCCCAAAGCGGCAACTTCTAAGCAACATGTAGGATGCGGCACACACAGTCTTTCAATAGAAGGAACCCAAACCGACAAAAAATGTCTTCTTGTAGCATGCTACAGTTGACCATTGTTGCCTCTGGATTGCGTCATCTCGCGACATGATTCGACGTGTCGAACTGTGTCGTCGTCTATCCGACTATCAACGGATCAGTGTGGGCAACATGGAGTGGACAAACGAAAAAATTGTGCCTTTTTTATTGACGATTCCCATAATTCTCCCAAATTATGGAATAATAAAATCGCCAAATACAAAGATTTAAGAATTAAAAACTATTGATTTATATTGTATTCTGTATTGTTTTATATTGTATTCTGCATTGTTTTATATAGTATTTTGTACTGTTTTATATTGTATTTTGTATTGTTTTATATTGTATTTTGTATTATTTTATATTGTATTATGTATTGTTTTATATTGTATTCTGTATTGTTTTATATTGTATTTTGTACTGTTTTATATTGTATTTTGTACATTTGGAATGTAATGTTTTGGTATGGCTTCAGGCCGAAAGCCAAATAAATGAAAAAAAAAAGAATTAAAAACGATAAGTTTAACATTTATCAGGTAGATATAATTATTGTAGGTAAAAATAATTGGTTTATTTATTAATGGTAAATTTATTTAAGCCCTCAGGCCTTGATGTAGTGGTTAGCCTGCTGGCCTCTTGTACCAAGGGTCGCGGGTTCGCATCCCGTTTCCTACGACAATTTATTTCAATTGGATTGGCTATCAATCCAATCGAAAAAAATAGAGACGGGGTCTAAATTTTAGGGTTCTTTTAGAGAACCTTGAATGACAATAAAATCTAGTGATTACAATCAATATTTGCAAAATATCCTTGTATTTATTGAAAATACTTTGCTTAATTAAACAAGCAAAAAACTTTATGCAAAAGCAGACAGATGCAAAATTCTTACGGATCAATAGAAAAAAAATTATTTCATGAATTATTTATATTTAATTATGAAAAAAAAATCTATTTTCTATGCAAAATAGGAAATAAATATAACTATCGCTAATGTTTAAATTTAGTTTTGTTTATTAAAGTAATTTTTTATAATAATATACCTATCTATTTTTTTTAATTATACATAAAATGTTTTAATAATATTAGAGAGAAAAAATAAAAAGCAGTTCATTTATTTATCTAGTAGTTTTTTTTTTTTATAAGCTTTTAAAAGCTTTACACTTTAAAATTTCTATAAAAACAATTATAATAACATACTTAACAAAATATTTATTTTTAAATAATATTCATGAGGAAAATATTATATGGTTCAAGGGGCTTTACCTTCTCAGCCACCCTTGGCCTTTTCATCCGCTTCTACATACGTATTGTTTAATAAATTATATCCGGAAATTTATTTAGTTGAGTTAAAACCTGACGCAGGCAAAAATATTAGAGTAATTAATCATCTAAGATAATACAAAGCATATAATTCATTCAAGGCTCAAGTTAAGCGTTTTTTACTTTCTCTTACCTATGTATATATGTAAATATATATAGAGAGAAAGTATTGTTCATGTCAAAAATTCGATGTCGAGATTTTGATGGATCTTCACGTTTTGAGGTCCCCTGAATCCAAAAAAGTGGTTTTCGCGACATGGTCTGTCTGTGTGTGTGTGTGTGTGTGGGTGTGTGGGTGTGTCTGTGTTCAATTTTAAGCATGAAGGAATTGAGCTATGAGGCTGAAATTTTATATTTAAGTTAAACACCCTCCTGGACCGGAAAAATAAGCTTTTAATCAAAATCGGCCAAAGAGTACTAGTACTTTACTGATGTACTTTTTCAGTTTTTTTCGATTTTCTCAAAATTTGCTCCAACGATTTTTTTTAAAATTCAAAAATCAATTATTTTTTAGATGCTCTTTAAAATGTATATTCTCATTTTGCGATTGAAATCTTCTGAAGACCACTTTACTCTTGTATTTCATAGGGGAGGATAGGAGAAATGGTTGCCATGGTAACAAAATATAAATATTTTCCCATACTTATAAATTTTACATCTGAATTCCAATGTTCCGTACTGTCGGGAACTAAATATATGTCGACACAAAAAATCTGGTGTGACAAGCACAGAACACAACTTTCGATTACCGAAGGTAAGAGAAAGTTGTGTGCTGTGCGACCAGTCCACCAGATTTTTTTTTATTTTTTTTATTTTATTAAATAATGATAGATTATAAGGTATAAAATTTTCATTTTCCACTTTTGTATGAAAATGTTATAGGCCTGATAGTGCAGGAAATTTTAATTTCCTTTTAGTATTCAATTAAAAATAGAAATTTTTCAAACAGCCCAAGTGAATTTTCAAAGATGAATTAGGAAAGTTTTTCTTTGTCAAAGCTATATATAGGTTGATACGTTTAAAAAATAAAATTTTAAAAAAAATTTTCTTTTTTAAGGATTTATATTTTTTAACCTATAACTTTGACAAAGAAAATACCTGGTAACTTTATTTTATTTTTTTTTTTTAACACACTTTTTCCCATTCGCACTAACACTGACACACACATACACACAGTCTTTTCGGCAACTTAGGCTATAACTTTAAACGATGACCGATATTATGAATATATATTTATTGGGGGTCCAAATGGCGTAAATAAAATTCTCGGATTGCCTGGGATTCAAACCCGCGACCATTGGTAGTAACTTTATTTTAACTTTGATAAATATAGATGAAGATAGAGGACAGCCTGGTGGATATTATTGAGAAGGATGTAAATAAAATAAATAATTTGATTTCTTAACCCCCCCCCCATGGTCCTGAAGAAGGAGTCGTTTGAACTCCGAAACGTTGACTCATAGCAGGAGGAGAATTTTTTTAAATATAATAATTTTATTTTTTTAAAAACATTCAGGCATCCAGACATTTCTAATTTTTATTTAGTAAAAATATGTTTATAAAGGTATGATGCTTTAGTTTTTTTTTTTTTTTTTTTATTATTATTAAGGAGAAATGGCAGTGGCGTTATTTTTCTTGAGGGGGGGGGGGGGGGGAAATGCCTCTCTGCCTTAAAAATTCCAAATACTTTCAAAGTCCTTCAAAATTGTTTAAAGTTCCGGACCGACTCCGGGACTTTAACAATTTTGAATCGTCTCGTTGAATTGTATTAAATCGGGGGCTTTTATTTTTGGCTGCACCTGCTGCTTCTCCTGTCTATAGAAAAACAGCCACTGGCTTCTTTGATTTATTTTCTATATTTTTTGCCATGCTCCATCAATGCCTAATAAAAATTAAACGAAGTGATTGATTCAAATAAGATTAGTTCAGAAAAACCTAGTAATAATTATTTGAATTTGAATATTTTATTTTATATAACCTGCTAACTTGAGAAAGAACTTAGAAAAAAAAATTAACTAAATAAGGAAGAGAATTTCGACAGAAGCGCCCTTCACTTAGGCAACCAGTTTCACTTCTCTATTCTTATTCAATATTTAAGGGATCAATTGAAAGAAATTGGAACACAATTATTAACAAATTATAATTATAATAAATAACGAAAAATATTGAAATTATTTACCAAGGTATATAATTAACAGAATAAACTTTATTTACTTTTCGTTCAACATAGGTTTTTTTTTACACAATACAAAAGAAAAACTTCAAGTTTATTTTAAAATTATAATTAATAGAAAAAATATTCTCGTTAAGCTCAAACCCCAACGGGAGAGAATAAAAACATTTTTTAATGCTTCATACATGGACACATATAATCAATCAGCTAACAAGTAAAAATAAGTAATAAATTTTAATAATAAAGCTCGAAAGGGGAGACCAATTTCGCCATGTCAATTTTAATAAAGAAATATCAATTTAAACCACTTCGCTCCCCCTAATGACAAATTAATTTGCATTCATCTGTTTATATTAATATTTCAAACTCACTGACAATTATTATAGCTATGTATATTTTTTAAATTTAAAAAAATATAAAAGAGAAGTGTTACAATTCTATTTGTTGTCAAAATTTCCTATCCTGACAGTTTATGTTTGATAAATCAACTCACAGAAAAATGTTATATAAGTTGAAAATTTCACTAAAAATCTGGTGTGGCTGGTCGCACAGCACACAACTTTCTCTTACCTTCGGTAATCGAAAGTTGTGTTCTGTGCTTGTCACACCAGATTTTTTTGTGTCGAGATATATTTAGTTTCCGCCGATATATTAGAATTCAAGATGTCGAATTTATAAACAAGGGAAAGTATTTATATTTTGTTATCACGGCTACCATTTCTCCTATCTTTCCTATGAAATAGAAGAGTAAAGTGGACTTCAGAAGATTTCAAGGGCAAAATGAGAATATACATTTTAAAGAGATCTAAAAAATAATTGATTTTTGAATTTTAATCAAAATCGTGGTGCGAATTTAGAGAAAATCGAAAAAAAAAACTGAAAAAGTACGTCAGTAAAGTACTGGCTTGGCGTCAAGTGCCAGGGGGTACCTAACTTAAATATAAAATTTCAACCTCCTAGCTCTTTTCCTTCTTGAGATAATTTGTTCACAGACACACACACGTACACACACAGAGAGAGACAGAGAGAAAAATTATCAAACTTGGTATACTAACGTTTTTGGGGTCGCTGAGCTCGAATTTGCTGTCAAACAGTCCTAGCTGTCAAAAATGTCATCAATTTAAACCAATATAACAATTTCTTAACAAATTGTTCTGTTGACATTTCATAGGTTTTTTTTTGTTGAATAAAAAACAAATGTGTTTTAAAAAAATATTTTAATACACAAATTTTCAATTTTGAAAAATAAATAAAATTTAAAATACAACTTTAGACCGATAATATCTAGGCCTAAATGTCATTTTTGATAACTGGAACTGTCAGAAATGAAATTTCGACAACACATTTGAATTCAGCGACTTAAAAAGTCTATGAAATGACAACACAATAAATAGTATTTTAAAAATTGTTATATTGGTTTAAATTGAAGACATTTGAGGCTGTCACAAATGAATTTTTGACGGCAAATTCGAGCTCAGCGACCCTAAAAACGTAAGTTACCAAGTTTCATAATTTTACAAAGAAACTTTTAAAAGTAACGTTCGAAATTCTATTTTTGTCAGAAAAGGCCGTGTTAAATTTCAACTGCTTACCGGCACGGGTTATTTTGCTTGAAAAAATCTGAAAAAATTCAGGACTCATTTTTTTGACATTCAAAACCAATTTCCGGGTGGAGTTAGATAAAATTTCACCTTTTTTAAAATAAAGGAAACCCGTATATACAGGGAAAGATATTTATTATGGCTCCATTAATCATGGTTGATCTGAGCAAACTAAACATCTTTTTTAATAACATTCCTAGAAATTTATTCGAATTAAATTTGTCCTCAAAAGACAAAGAGAAAATAGAGATTCGAGATAAATTTTAATTTTTTTTTTTTTTGCCATTTATTTTCGAAGGCGAAATTGCATAAAGAGGATTTAGTTCTTTTCTTATTTAGGTAAAAAATAAATTTAAGATGATAATCATTCAGACATCTATTCAACCTCATTATCACTTTTTCGCCTCTCCTACTGAGAGTCGCTCGCCTCTTATCTTATCTCCATCTCTAAAATACCTCATCACATTCATTGAAATTATCACAACCAATTAAATTTTACTAAAGAAAGTCAATTTTTTTTTAAGCCATCTCTTTTATTCATTTTAGAATTTGCATTAAATTAAAGAACAAATTGAAAAATTCGGAAATCCTTCTTTGATTAAAATCGGAAAGAAAATTGTTTTTTTTTTTCTTTTCACTTAGAGTAGAAAACATTTTCTTGAAGATAATTATATTTCTTTTGTTCTTTCTCATTCGATTTCGTCTTTTAATTTTATTAAAGAAAGAAATTTATCAAAATAAAGCAACGGGCGACAATTCTTTCATTTATTATATTTTCTTAAACAAAATCATTGTGTGGTTTTATGAAACCACGATGCAAGTGAAACTTTTTTTCGGATCGTAGGCGTTTGACTGAAAATTTTTCAGAAAATTATTCAATTAAGGGTATTAAAATCGCGTTTTTAATCTTAACTTAGTAATTGGAAAATGGGAAATCAATAAACGCATGTTAAAAACTGAGAACAATATTTATTTAGTTATTGAAGATTTGAATCATTTTAAATTATTTTATTTTATCAATTTAAAAATTGAATAATTAAATTTCACAATTATTATTTTATAATTTGTCATATAATTATATTAAATTTGAATTTTCCTATTTTTGTCGTCACGGCTTGTAGTGCCGTCACGCCTTGTAACGCGACATGCTGATAGAAAAGCGAAAAAATTTGGGACCATCAAATAAAAGTTCTACTTTAATAAATTATAATTAGATAAATATCAACTCGGATGCTCCATCTTCTAAAAATAATATGCATTACGAATTTTGTAAAAAAGAAACTAGAATTTTATTGTAATTTTTTAATCATTTCTTTTTGACCATAGTTAATTTGAGGTTGTATTTATATGTGAAGTTTCAAGGGTCCTAAAACCGACACCGTTTTCTGAAATTTAATTAATTTTTTTTTTAATAAAATATGAATGAATGAATGTAAAATATCCTGTAATTTTAAATTTCTTAAAATGTTAGTTTGCAAACGCCATATTTCTCCTTCCCATCTCTCGTTATGAATATGAGTAATTAATTATAGTTTAAAGATTTAGAAACCAATTTTACTCTTATATTAATCTCATAAATATATTTGAAATTATGGCTTGTCACTTCTGTAACGTAACGATAATTTCAAGGACTCGATAAAATTTGTAATTTCCTTTTTATGATCAATATCAAAAGTCAGAAGAGAAAAAATAATTTTTTTTTTTTACTTTCTCTTACCTATATATGTTAATATATACCTAGTGAGAATAAATATTTTCTGTTTATAAATTTTACATCTTGAATTCAAATCAACTGTCGGAAACTAAATATATGTCGACACAAAAAATCTGGTGTGACAAGCACAGAACATAACTTTCTTTTACCAAAGGTAAGATAGGATTCTGAATATTAGAGCTATTTTTTGTATGGATACAGTATTCCAAAATTAGAATAACAAATGAGAAATAAAACAATAGTTTTTTATTTTCTCCGTTTTTCCTATATTTAAGTCTATTCAGAAGAAAGTAATGTCAGCTTTTCGATCATGTCTTAAGTCATTTAACAAGTAAAAATTTGAAATAATATTTATTCTATTTAAAAATTAAAAAATAAATAAATCAAGATATTAAATGTCAAAGTATATTAATTATATTTTTTTCATGCCTCATTTCGAGGATAGAGATAGACTACGAGAAAGTGACAATGTCAAATTTGATAAAAGTGATGGAGTCAGAAAACTGCACAAAAGGCTTGTGAACCGAATTAAATTAACGCCCCTTTAGAACTGCAAATATTTTTTTTATCAAAGAAAGGTTGCAGGAACAGAAACTGGCTGCCAAATTTTTTTCTTTAAATATTTTATTGGACCGACGTTTTGGTCTCGAGAGAGGCCATCTTCAGGGCCCAATAAGTGTCAAGGTAATATATAGGCCCAATAAAATATTTGAAGAAAAAAATTTTGCTGCCAGTCTCTGCTCCTGCAACCTTCCTCGATACAAATCAACAGCCACAACTACAATACTATTTTTTTTCTATATATACAAAAAATGTATGCAGTTCTGAGGATAGCCTTAAACCTGAGGCATAAACGTCAGCCTTGAGGGTTGCAGAAGTTTTTTCTGACTCCATCGAACCCAGGAGTCATACCTCTTCGACAATTTAAATGTAATCAGATCCCAGACAATCCAAAGGGTATAAATAAATGGCCCTCATAATAGGGTCATTCCACGTCAGTTCAACCAGGCCATTTCACCCATAATCTCAGATTTTTATGAAACTTGGTATGTTTGTTCTATATATATAGATAAGTAAACAGCACCAAATTTCAATTTTTTATCTCACTTAGTTTTCGAGTTATAGCTCTTTAAAGTTTTGATTTTTTCACCTTACGCGGCTTGGCTAATGCCAAACAAAATGAGACATGGAAGAGAAAATAATTTCTCATTTGCTTATTTGACACCTAATCTTGATGAAATTTTTTTGGTAGATTCTTTAAACAATAAGGAATTAGAAAAAAATATATCACGAATCTAAGTTAATCCTAAAATATAAAAAAAAATTCATATTGTTGATTTTTTTAGTTGTGAAAACGCAAACATGGGTTAGCGCTAAAGCCAATATCTCCAAAAGGGAATGAGATATTCAAGAAATTTTTTTTCTAAATAATCTGCATGAAATGGGCTTTAATTTAGTAAAATAAAAATTTTGTGTATTTTGTTCCCTCTATTTCTAAAGTCCATTGAAAGTTTCAATATATAGTTTTACATGTTAAAAAGGTTCCAAGGCCAAAATGAAAATATACATTTTAAAGAGCATGTAAAAAATAATTGATTTATGAATTTTAATAAAAATCGTTGCAGCATATTTTGAGAAAATTGGAAAAAACTGAAAAAGTACATCAGTAAAGTACTAGTACTTTTTGGCCGATTTTGTTCATAAGCTTATTTTGAGTGTCTGGGAGGGTACCTAACTTAAATATAAAATTTCAACCTCCTAGCTCAATCCTTTCATGATTTCAAATGGACACTGTGTGTGTGTCTGCTTAAAACTGAACACAGACGAAAACACAATCAATTCAATTGAAAGCATGAAAGAATTGAGCTAGGAGGTTGAAATTTTATATTTAAGTTAGGTACCCTCCCAGACACTCAAAATAAGCTTATGAACAAAATCGGCCAAAAAGTACTAGTACTTTACTGATGTACTTTTTCAGTTTTTTCCAATTTTCTCAAAATATGCTGCAACGATTTTTATTAAAATTCATAAATCAATTATTTTTTACATGCTCTTTAAAATGTATATTTTCATTTTGGCCTTGGAACCTTTTTAACATGTAAAACTATATATTGAAACTTTCAATGGACTTTAGAAATAGAGGGAACAAAATACACAAAATTTTTATTTTACTAAATTAAAGCCCATTTCATGCAGATTATTTAGAAAAAAAAAATTTCTTGAATATCTCATTCCCTTTTGGAGATATTGGCTTTAGCGCTAACCCATGTTTGCGTTTTCACAACTAAAAAAATCAACAATATGAATTTTTTTATATTTTAGGATTAACTTAGATTCGTGATATATTTTTTTCTAATTCCTTATTGTTTAAAGAATCTACCATAAAAATTTCATCAAGATTGGGTGTCAAATAAGCAAATGAGAAATTATTTTCTCTTCCATGTCTCATTTTGTTTGGCATTACAAGCCGCGTAAGGTGAAAAAATCAAAACTTTAAAGACTATAACTCGAAAACTAAGTGAGATAAAAATTGAAATTTGGTGCTATCTATATATATAGAACAAACATACCAAGTTTCATAAAAATCTGGAGATTATGGGTGAAATTTTTTGATTTTTTTGGTTGATTTGACGTGGAATGACCCAATAATAAATAAGTTTGTATCTTTTAAAGTCTATAAATCTTAATAGATCAAATAAGTTTTTTCATGAGAATAATTTTCAATATTGCTCTTATGCAAATAAGCTATAGGCCTAAAAATAAAGTGATATAATTTCAATAAAATTTTGAATCGAATTTATTAATCATTTAGCTCGGGAGGGTCAAGTAATTGATATAGATATACCAAGGGGTGAATAAATTAGTCCAATGTTGTTTACTGGAGGAAGGTAAACCACCATCCAGATATGGTCAATTCACTAATTGATTAATTGAACTCCTTTAATCAAAAAATGTATTATTAAGTTGGACACGTGACTGCGTTTATCTCCAGCTTTCAAAACTAAATCAATTTATGCATCCCGAAATATTTGTTAGTAATAAGAAGAAGACATTCATTTTGTTTTTTGTGCAATTTAAAATTTTAATTTTTTAATCCCTAGTGTTTTACTTTAATAGATAAAAGAAGAGAAGCGGAAGAGGTTTCCCTTTTGTTTCCCTAATATCAACCAGCCTGTGAGCCCAGCTCACCTTTCTTTTGAATTAAAGCTTTATTATTTAACAGAATTCAAGGAGAATACATGGCAGGATTGTGGATGGGATTATAAGCTCAACACTGCAGCAGGAGCCTCCTGCATTGGCCACAATAGCCTATGCAGGGCACATCTAGCTGACTACAATATAGAGGGGCTCATCTATTATGGAGGCCTGGGGCTCTCAGTTGAGATTTAGTGACCTCGCTCTCCGGGCTTAATCGGCCCCAGATTATCTACTTCAGGAAACCCCTGTCTGGATATGAATAAAAATATGGGATCTTGTATTAATATTATATGTGAAGAAAACAGATTGCAAAATATCGATATAAGAAAAATACTTATAAATTATTAATACAGAGAAATAGATTTGCCAAAAATCCCAAATAATTTATTAATAGAACAAGGTGAAGGGAAAATGCAAATTTTTGAGTATCGTAATTTCAAAGGGCTCAAAAGTTGTGTTTTATATTCTAATCAACAGAAAAATATTGAAAAATAATCCTATTTCAATCGGCACAAAAGACTAAAAATAATTACAAAAAATAAAATTTATATTTAAACCTATTCAGAAGTTCAAAAACTTTATTTTAGTTGCTTGATTACAAAAACATTTTATTTTAGCACCATCTATATTTTGAGTTCGCGCAAAGGGCAAAACTTGAAGTTTTCGATCTCTGTCTACGTTTAAGGAGACCTTAGTGTCCTGTAACATCGAAATAAGTCCGGGCCCCTCCCCCTCTAATTCCCTAGAAACTAACTACGAAACGCATTTGATCGTGAACGAACTGATAGCTTTATGGAAGTCCAAGGGCTACACCAAAATGGTTGGGACATCAAACGGAATGGAAATCTCAAAGTCATAAAATAAATTTTAATTTCTTATCTCTGTGATTATGAATTTTAATAACAGAACCGCAATTTGAAGATTCATTTCCTTAAAATAATTCGATTCAAACCACATTTATATTTTTATAATTAAAGTAAAATAAACTAGTGATCCTTTTAATTTCTTTTAGGGAATATTGGCATTGTGATAATAATACAATAGAAAGAGAAAAAATATTAGAAAACTTTTATATTGACTTCTTTACGAGATAAAAATTGAAAGATTTATTTCAAAAGATGATTCAAAATAAATGGTGTGGAAGAAATTTTTAAAAATATCAAAAATGTTCATATAAACAGGTTCAACATGGAAGATAGGAGAGAAACCAAAGAAAAAATTATCTAATCGGTTATAAATTTACCATAAATATAAAAAAATTTTATATAAATTTCACGAAGTTGATGAAAATAAAAAAGTTAAAGTTGTCATGTAATAATTTATTTGGAAGAGAGGTTCACAAATTTTTTATGGCAGTGTCATAGAATCTAGTTTGCGTGAAGCTATTGTTAGTACCTCTGCAAGTATCGGTATCGCCGATCACTATTTATTTATTTATTAACATCTCAACAGAGTAAATGGCTATTCGCTTGAAAAAAAATTAAAACTGTTTTTTTGCAAACAGAAAATTATAACCCTTTATGATAATTATAATAATTATTACTCGTAATTATTGGTTGGCAAAAGGCAAAAAACATTAATTAATGTAATCTGATAACACATTTTTATTTTTTAATAAAAATATTTTATCATAAACCATGTTTTTTTTTTTTTTTTATTTCTTTGCATTCATAACTACATTTTTAATTATAATTTAATATTCTATCGAAAATAGAACTGAAAAATTGCAAATAAATTTTACTAGTTGAAAATTTAATCAATTTGATTTCAATATTGGATTTTGAATGAATCTACATACTCTAATGATTAAATTTTATTCCTGAAAAAAATGTTAGTAACCAGAAATATTAATAATATATATCAAGATTATTTTTTATTCTACTTTTATTTTGACGTGTAATTATAAATAAAATTATTTATTTTAATAATAAATAGGTATTTCTTTAAATAAAAAAAAACTGTAAACTCAATATTTTATCTTTAATCATTTTTATCATAATTTTGCAGAAGGGTTAAGTCAAATTTATTATAAGCGGATAATTTTTAATTTAATTTCATTAAATATTTAATAACTAGCTAAAAGATCGCCTTTGGTCGACAAGTGACAGAGCTAAGGGAATCTACCTCACGGATCACTTATATAATAATATT
>JAKCPI010000681.1:0-20331 GCA_023213315.1 Euborellia annulipes
AATTATTTCATTTACAAAAAAATTAAAAAATAATTATTCTATTATTAAAAAAAGCGAATCTTTTAATTAATAAAAAATTAAATGCATAACGAATTGGGAGGGGAGAAATGGACAATTTCTCTGTAAATTTAATATCTGTTTTTAATTTTTAATTATTTTTTTTTTAGAATTTGAGAACTTCAGCAAAGGCAGCATCGGCAGCAAAGGTAATTTTTACCTGGCTCCTAGAGAAGAGGGTGAGTTATGCAAACAGGATTTTTTTAGCCTGCGGCTTCTTGTCGTGAAACGAGAATATCTTTCATTTTAAGTCTGTGTTAAAGATTAGTTGTTGTTGTTGTTGTGTTTATATATAGGTGTCCACTAATCTTGAGCTAGTTCGCTTTGTTTAGATCTCTTGATTTGTTTTTACTTTCTCTTACCTATGTATATATGTAATATATATAGAGAGAGAAAGTATTGGATTCATGTCAAAAATTCGATGTCGAGATTTTGATGGATATACACGTTTTGAGGTCCCCTGAATCCAAAAAAGTGGTTTTCACGACATGGTCTCTCTCTCTCGTGTGTGTGTGTGTGTGTGTCTGGGTTCAATTTTAAGCATGAAGTAATTGAGCTATGAGGTTGAAATGTTATATTTATGTTAAACACCCCCCGGGAGCGTGAAAATAAGCTTTTAATCAAAATCGCCCAAAGATTACTAGTACTTTACTGATGTACTTTTTCAATTTTTTTCGATTTTCTCAAAATTCGCTCTAACGATTTTGATTAAAATTCATAAATTAATTATTTTTTAGATGCTCTTTCTAATGTATATTCTCATTTTGCTCTCAAAATTGTTTGAAGCATGCTTTACTTTTTGTACTTCATAGGGAAAGATAGGAGAAATGGTTGCCATGGTAACAAAATATAAATATTTTTCTGTTTATGAATTTTATATCTTGAATTCTAATATATTTGCGCCTTCGGGGCATGGCGTAGAGGTTAGCGTGCTAACCTCGTATACCAAACGTCGCGGGTTCGGACCCCAGGCAGTCCGAGGATTTTATTTAAGCCATTTGGATACCAAATGGCTTAAATAAGAATGCATGGACCCACAATATACCGGGTGGGCCAATAGTGCGTGGACGGAAGATTGTGGGCTTATTAACGGACATTTTTAAAATTTGTTGATCGCACATAATGTGGGGCCTTTAGGGCTACAAATTAAAAATATTTTTGTTCCAATTGCACCTCATATACAGGGTGGTCCATATCAAAGTTATGTTTTTTTAAATGGAACGCCCTGTATATTATTGCATATTTGAATTCTACGGCCAATTTTAGTATGAGTTTATGTCATGCAATGTATTCCAAACCAAACCGTTTAGCCGCAAATCGGGCTTTAGTGAAAAAACTGCTGTCTGGAAAAAATTGAATATCTCGCGAACCATAAAACTTAGGGAACTGTTCTTTTGTGAGGTTACTAACCATGAAATGTACTAATGTAGGCCAGATGGGGAACCCGGAATTATTCTTATGTTGGGAGATATGGCTTTGTCAATTTGGAAAATTTCAATCATGGATAACTTCATTTTTTCAAATGGAACATGCTACTTCTTTTTATGCCATGGGACGTGAAATTCAATTATCTTTCAGCTGATATAAGGTTGTCTATATCTATCTTTGGTAGTTTTCTTTTTATTCCAAAATATCTGATAACGAAAAAAAAAAATTTTTTATTATAGACAAAATAATTGAAAAAAAAATCCAAACGCAAAACAAAATTGTAATAAATGGACAAATTATGCTAAATATTCGAAAATGTCTTTAAATTTCCCTTAAAATCATTTATTTGAACTCCTCGAAGAAGTCCCGCTTGCTCAAATTCGGGTTATGATTTGTCAACAAGATGGCGCACCTCATAACCTGAACATAACCCTAATTTCTTTTTCGAGAAGTTCAAATAAATGATTTTAAGGGAAATTTAAAGACTTTTTCGAATATTTAGCATAATTTGTCCATTTATTACAATTTTGTTTTGCGTTTGGATTTTTTTTTCAATTATTTTGTCTATAATAAAAATTTTTTTTTTTTCGTTATCAGATATTTTGGAATAAAAAGAAAACTACCAAAGATAGGTATAGACAACCTTATATCAGCTGAAAGATAATTGAATTTCACGTCCCATGGCATAAAAAGAAGTAGCATGTTCCATTTGAAAAAATGAAGTTATCCATGATTGAAATTTTCCAAATTGACAAAGCCATATCTCCCAACATAAGAATAATTCCGGGTTCCCCATCTGGCCTACATTAGTACATTTCATGGTTAGTAACCTCACAAAAGAACAGTTCCCTAAGTTTTATGGTTCGCGAGATATTCAATTTTTTCCAGACATCAGTTTTTTCACTAAAGCCCGATTTGCGGCTAAACGGTTTGGTTTGGAATGCATTGCATGACATAAACTCATACTAAAATTGGCCGTAGAATCCAAATATGCAATAATATACAGGGCGTTCCATTTAAAAAAACATAACTTTGATATGGACAACCCTGTATATGAGGTGTAATTGGAACAAAAATATTTTTAATTTGTAGCCCTAAAGGCCCCACATTATATGCGATCAACAAATTTTAAAAATGTCCGTTAATAAGCCCACAATCTTCCGTCCACGCACTATTGGCCCACCCGGTATATAAATTAATTACAACGGTTATCGTCAAAGTCTTATATGACCTAAGTTGCCGAAAAGACTGTGTGAATGTGTGTGTGGATGTGAGTGTGAATGAAAAAAAAGTGTGAATGTTTTTTTAATAAAAAAAATATATATATATATATATATATATATTGGCGGAAACTAAATATATGTCGACACGAAAAATCTGGTGCACAGAACACAACTTACGATTGCCGAAGGTAAGAGAAAGTTGTGTGCTGTGCGCCAGTCACACCAGATTTTAAAATTTTACTTTAAAAATACATTTTTTTTTTTTTCGAAAAAAAAGTATTTTTTTCAAATCTCAGGGGGGTAATTACCCCCTTTACCCCCCCCTGTATCCGCCCTTGTCCCCACTTCCACTAAATTTATTAAAATGACTTTTTTATAAAAAAAAAAAAACACCCACACTTTTTTCTCATTCATACTCAACACATCCAAATGCTTTAAATAAAATCATCGGACTGCCTGGGGCCCGAACCCGCGGCGTTCGGTATAGAAGGTAGGCACGCTACCAACTAGACCAAGCCCGTAGGCTTAAAAATCAAATAAATAGCTTTGTTAATTTTTTATTCTGTTTTGTTTTGATTCATTTTGTATTGCTTTTTTTTAATTTGTTTAAGGTCTTTTTCAACATCTGAGGTCATTTAGACCCTGTCCCTATTTATTCCAATTGAATGGTATTCAATTCCATTGCTTGTGGTTTGCTTTGGTTTTTGTTTTTATTTTGATTTAGTTTTATTTGGGTCTTTGTATTTCTTTTGATGCTATTTTATTTTGTTTATTGTTTTTGGGCTTTTTGCTTTGAAAGTGATTTTATCTATTTTGGTCCCATCCGTTTGTTTTATCTATTGTTTTTAATTTGCTAGTAAATTTTTTTCTGATCGCGTTCATTCGCTTCACTCATCTCAATATTACCAATCAATATTTTGAAGATTATTAAAATAATTGTAAACAATCTCGACATCGAATTTTTTACATGATCGCAATAATTTCTCTCTATTTCATATATAGGGTAAGAGAAAGTAAAAAGGGGTTGGATGGCTTTGACTATAGCCGGAAATAAATACGAAAAAGTAAAGTGTGTAAGTGTGTTGAGGGGTAAAATATTATAAAGAGCATCTTAAAAAGAATTAATTTATGAATTTTAATCAAAATCGTTAGAGCGACTTTTTGTGAAAATAAAAAAATATCAGTAAACTACTAGTATTCTTTTTTCGATTTTATTTAAAAACTTATTTTTGCCTCTCAGTAGACCTACCTAAATTAAATATCAAACCTCATAATTATTTTCTCTTGCTTTAAATTGATAATAGACAGACATCTTTTTGACCCACGTGTATTTCAAAATAATTATTATTAACATCCGGTTGATTTAGTTTGTTTCATTAGGTCTCCTTATATCCTAAAAGAAACGGTTCATTATCAGTAATGAATGTGTGATTAAATTCCTCAAACCACTTCCAGAAAGACTAAAGGAGATCAATTAACATTTTAAATCAAAATTTTTTTTGTATCCTTATCAGAAAAACTTTTTCTTTAAGTGCTCTCTAGTAAAGCTTCACATGTTATTATAAAAAAAATTCGACTAAATATTTCGAGAAACAAAAACCTAAGTTTGGAAGATATATATCTTAAAACCAGACACTTGAAGATTTTTTTGATGATGGTAAAAATTATGTTAACTTAACAACTTCACAACAGAAGCAATTTTATTATTCTTTAAATAAAGTAATCAAAATTAATTGGAAACCTCTGATATGGAACTTTCTTCTATTCGTTGATTAGAGAGGTGTTCTGGAACAAAAAAAAAAAAAATCCATTAATGAGTTGGTTTCAAACAAAAACAAAGAAATGGTTTTTGGTAAAATTAAGTCTTTTCGCCATCTTAGGCCATATAGACTTTAACGATATTCATTAAGAACCCCTCTCTAATCAACGAATAGAATCAAGTTCATATCACAGGTTTGTAATTAATTTTGATTTCTTTATTTAAAGAATAATAAAATTGCTTCTGTTGTGAAGTTGTTAAGTCAAGATAATTTTTACCATCATCGGAAAAATCTTCAAGTGTCTGGTTTTAAGATATATATCTTCCAAACCTAGATTTTTGTTTCTCGAAATATTGAGTCGATTTTTTTTTATAATAACATATTAGAATGAGAGGTTTATTCTATGTAAAGCTTTACGAGAGAGCACTAAAGGAAAAAGTTTTTCTGATAAGGATATTAAAAAAAAAATTGATTTCAAATGTTAATTGATCTCCTCTAGTCTTTCTGGAAGTGGTTTGAGGAATTTAAGTACAAGAGTAAAGAGTGCTTCAAACAATTTTGAGGGCGAAATGAAAATATACATTTGAAAGAGCATCTAAAAAATAATTTATTTTCATCAAAATCGTTAGAGCGAATTTTGAGGTAATCGAAAAAAAAAAAACTGGAAAACTATATCAGTAAAGTACCAGTACTTTTTGGCCGATTTTGTTTAAAAGCTTAATTTCACGCTCCAGGGGGATGACTAACTTAAATATAAATTTTCAGCCTCATAGTTGAATTGAGGTCCATTCCTTCATGCTTAAAATTGAACACAGACAGGCAGACCAACAGACACACACATAGACAGATAGACAGACCATGTCGTGAAAACCACTTTTTTGGATTCAGGGAACCTCAAAATCTCGACATAGAATTTTTGACATGACTCTCTCTATATATTAATATATATAGAGGTAAGAGAAAGTAAAAATTATGAACTATATATGCTTATTTAATTATAAGGCAGAGATGATTGTGAGGATTCACCTATTTCATAGAGGCCTACTCAATTAATTAATTAAAGAGAAAAAAATACTTTCTCTAAAATTAACTCTCAATTCAATTTTATATTTGGGGTGTAGTTAATTAATCTAGTAAAAAAAAAAGAAGGGGAGTCGAAAAAGCAATCTTCTCTAATTAAGACTCTGGCATCTCATCTCTCGAGGCCATCGTAAAACTATCGCCCTCATGGACCCTCATCAACGAAAACTTTTATTAAATTGTTGTTGAATCGCCTTGTAGCCTGTCTTCTCAAATTCGAATTTTTCTTGATTTTTTTTTAACTAGACATTGAGTTCACACTTTATAGTTAGACAAGAAGTCACTATCGGCCTACTAATAACCATTCCCTCTGGCTGCCAAAAGGGTTTAAATTAGATCTTTAATTAAAATTAAGCAAATTTCCCATCCTCGCTGTTCGTTTGTTAATTATAGATTGACGCTATTCCGGATATTAACTAAGAAGATGGTTTTATAAGAAATTCTTTAGGATATATTTAAGAAATTTTTATTTGGAATATAGAACTACCACTTTAGGCCTAGAAGGTCATACAAATTTTTATAATTTTTACTTCCTCTTACCTATATAAGTAAAAATCAACTATTGCGATCATGTCAAAAATTCCAAGTGAGATTTTGATGGATATACATGTTTTGAGGTCCCCTGAGTCCAAAAAAGTGGGTCCCACAAATTGGTCTACCTCTCTGTGTGTAACGATTTTAAGCCTGAAGGAATTGAGCTACGGGATTGAAATTTTATATTTAAGTTAGGTATCTTCACGAACACTCAAAATAAGTGTTTGATGTTATACTCCATTTGTTTGGTGTGTTAACTGATGAATAGTGAATAATAAAAAACAACGGAATGTAGAAAATATCTTTAATTTATTCTTTGGGCTATCGATTTCGTCCAAACGACATCATCAAGCCAGCGTTATTGAAATATAAAATAGTATATACATGGTTTTTATGATTTTTAAAAGAGTTGAAACAAATTCTGTGTGAAATGACACTCAACTCCAAAAAACATCATCAGGCCAGCGTTATTGAAATATAAAATAGTATATACATGGTTTTTATGATTTTTAAAAGAGTTGAAACAAATTCTGTGTCAAATGGCACTCAACTCTTTTAAAAATCATAAAAACCATGGATATACTATTTTATATTTCAATAACGCTGGCCTGATAATGTTTTTTGGACGAAATCGATAGCCCAAAGAATAAATTAAAGATATTTTTTACATTCTGTTGTTTTTTATTATTCACTATTCACTCAAAATAAGCTTATGGTTAAAATCGGCCAAAAAATACTAGTACTTTTTCAGTTTTTTTCGAATTTCTCAAAAACCGCTCTAACAATTTTGATTAAAATTCATAAATCAATTATTTTTTAGATCCTCCTTAAAATGTATAATCCCATTTTTCCCTGGAAATTGTTTAAAGCACACTTTACTGTTGTAGTATTTCAGATTTTTCAAATTCATTTTCTGGCTCTTCCTTCCTTAGAGCCAATGTTAAATCCCTATGGGGATTTGTATGTAAATTTCTATCTGTCTGTGTTTAACGATTTTAAGCTACGGGATCGAAATTTTATATTTAAGTTAGGTATCCTCACGGAGACTCAAAATAAGCTTATGGTTAAAATCGGCCAAAAAGTACTAGTACTTTACTCAAGTACTTTTTCAGTTTTTTTCTAATTTCTCAAAAACCGCTCTAACAATTTTGATTAAAATTCATAAATCAATTATTTTTTAGATCCTCTTTAAAATGTATAATTTCATTTTTCCCTGATAATTTATTTATTTATTTTTTATTTATTTATTGTTTAAAGCACACTTTACTGTTGTAGTATTTCAGATTTTTTTAAATTCATTTTCTGGCTCTTCCTTATTTACAGTCAATGTTAAATCCCTATGGTGATTGTCTCCATTTACACATTTTTTTTGGCTAAGGAGCCAAAAATGCGTTGGTCATTTGGGTTGCATAACTCCCAGCAACCAAACTAGTGATTAAATATAGTATATCGTTATATTTAAAAACAAAACAAGTAAAATTCGTATTTATTACTATTATTATCAAATATTTTTCTTTCTCAATTTCCTGTAAATTTGAATCATCAATCACTTAAAATTTTTTTTTTAAACATTTATCAACACGCACAATTTATTATTCTATTAGAATGAATGACTTGATACATACATAAGATCCTTTGTTTATTTATTTATTATATATTCATTAAAAGAAGTTTTTTAAAGGAAGGAAGCCGACTTTTTTGCAAGATGCGAGTTCAATCGGTACTTTGTTCTTCTAATTTAAAATTTTCCCCCTAAATAAATAAATAGTCTAGCGGGAAAGAATAAAAAGAGGGAATACCGCCCTGCTTCTTCATGCATGAATCATTTAAAAATTATTTATTTATTTTTTTTTATTCATAGAAGAGGTTGTTCATTCATTCATTCAAGTTGCGTGTCATCTGATTGACTTAAATATCACTTAAAGTTCAAGGCAAACAGAAGAGAGACCGACAGCTCTTCTTCATCATCCATTTAGAACCAATTAAAATAGATAGATGCATTCTTTTGGGTATTGAAAAATATCCCACTCTCTATACAATAAGGAGCATTCTTTTCCATTATAAAATTGTGACGTTTAGAATGAATTTAAAAAGAAATATGAACAAAGGTTCTCAAAAAAAAAACTCGGTTATTTGTTTCAAATTATTTATTTACTATAAATCAACAACACTTAATCGAAAATAAAAATTCTAAAAAAAAATCATTTGATTGTATAATTACTTTCTCTTACCTCTATATATATGTTAATATATATAGAGAGAGAAAGTATTGAATTCATGTCAAAAATTCGATGTCGAGATTTTGATGGATATACACGTTTTGAGGTCCCCTGAATCCAAAAAGTGGTTTTCGCGACATGGTCTGTCTGTGGGTGTGTCTGTGAACAAAATATCTCAAGAACAGAAAGAGCTAGGAAGTTGAAATTTTATATTTAAGTTAGGCACCCCCATGGGACGTGACACGAAGCTTTTGAACAAAATCGACCAAAGAGTACTAGTACTTTACTGATGCACTTTTTCAGTTTTTTTCGATTTTCTCTAAATTTGCTCCAACGATTTATTTTTTAATTCAAAAATCAATTATTTTTTAGATTCTCTATAAAATGTATATTTTCATTTTGTCATTGAAATCTTCTGAAGACCACTTTACTCTTGTTCTTCATAGGAAAGATAGGAGAAATGGTTGCCATGGTAACAAAATATAAATATTTTCCCATACTTTTACCCCCATAAATTTTATATCTTGAATTCAATCGTACCCTATGGTCGGAAACTAAATACATGTTGACACAAAAAATCTGGTGTGACAAGCACAGAACACAACTTTCGATTACCGAAGGTAAGAGAAAGTTGTGTGCTGTGCGCCAGTCACACCAGATTTTTTATTTGTATATTTCAAAGGTTTTTTTGTTTAAGATGTTTTCATTGTCCTATTTATTTTAAATTAATATTTTCAGCGTTCGTTATATTTATCTATATAATTGTCTATATAATGTTGATTAGCCTCAAAAATTTTTAAAATTGTGGTTTCAGTTTTTCTCGAGCATAAAAAATATAACCCAAAGAATTCATCGTTGGCACTAGTTGAAACATTCTTAAATTTAATTATAGATAAATAAATTACACAAGGTTAAGTTTCAAAAGGACTTTGGCGCATTTTGACGTTAATACGTCGATTTCAGAGCTATGACACAAACTCAGACTGTCAGAGTTTGTGCTAAAATAAAATCCTTTTGGAAACTAACTTTGCGTAATTTATTTATCTATAATTAGATGATAATATAATTAAATTTATACAAAAATACTTATGTCAAAGTGACTCGTTATTTCGAATAATTTCTACTTTTAGTTTTTCACTAAAGTTTACGTTGAAGTTTTACAAATTTTTTAATTAATAAAATGTTTGAAGAAAAGAATATCAGCTAGATATTATTTCATTTATTAGGCCCTATGCTGACGATTCGATCTTGGTTAAGACCATCCTCAGAGCTTCCTTGTTGTTCTTGTTGTCCTTGTATATATTGACAGCCCGCAAGCTCTGAGGATGGTCTTAAAACGTCAGTGTAGAGGGCTTAATAAATGAAATATTATCCATCTGCTATTTTTTTTCTTCACACATCAATGATTATCAAGTTATAAAATCCACTTCTTGTAACAATTAATATTATTTTTAATAATATTAGAAACGGATGTTTGAGAAAGAATTGGGAGTAAATCTTGCTTTGATTAAAACGCTTATTTATACGAATACGCCATACCAGTAAAAATCCAATTGCTTTTCTCTCCTATTTTTTTGTATTTGTTTTGATATTTCCAAAAAATGTTTTTCATAACATTTAATTATATTTACTTTATCTTTAAAACCTTGATTTTTCGATTCTAGATCAATTCTACTAAAATGTATTGTAAAATATTTTGCTTTAAGCTTGTCGTTCATCCTCCCGATTTTCATCGATTGCTTTAAAATAATCATTTTTGAATAAAATAGGACCAGAGGGGAGATGTCATCATTCTTGCTAACAAATATCATCACTCACCCCTTGTTGATGACATGACATGCATTCATTTTTTTTTTTTTTAATTAAAGAACACAAATTCTTCATTTATCGACAAACACAAATAACTGGATCTGAATTTCATTCACTAAATTGCGGTTGTTGTCTGTGTATGTAAAATCCAGTCTCATATGTATTCCGCATAATCTTGATTGGTGCAAATCTGCATATATATTGGGACTGACAGGATTTGGGTGGGGGGGGGGGAGCGGCCCTTTGGCAAATGGCTGGAGGGCGCCCGCCTAGCATAGAATTCCAATTGGACCTCTCGGCTGTTAAGATGTCGATTTAAAATAGCCTCCGGGGATTTTGAAAAAAAAAAAACGAAACAATAAATACGATAAAATATAGAATGCATAAATAATAGGCGAAGCTTCCAAACTTATATTTGACCATGACTCCATTGAATCCTTTAAATCTGGTTTTTGAAGATGAATATTTATTTGTAATGCAGTATGCGTTTTGAATGCAAACTATTCGTCGAAAAAACATTGAGAAAATCCTTTACATGAGAAGAAAATGCGATAATATTCTGATTTATGCATAGTAATAGCAAAACCTTTTTGATTTTTCAAAAAAACGTTATTTCCCCCTCCTTTGTAACGAAAGTGTGTTGGCTTTCACCAAATTTTTTTTACATATATTCCCCCATAATAAAAAAAAAATGGGAAAAAAATTTTTTTACCATGGCAACCATTTCTCCTATCCTTCCTATGAAATACAAGAGTAAAGTGATTTTCAGAAGATTTCAATGGCGAATTGAGAATATACATTTTAAAGAGCATCTAAAAACAATTGATTTTTGAATTTTAATCAAATTCGTTGGAATAAATTTTGAGAAAATCGAAAAAAACTGAAAAACTACATCAGTAAAGTTCTAGTACTTTTTGGCCGATTTTGTTTAAAAGCTTATTTTCACGCACTAGGGGTGTGTCTAACTTAAATACAAAATTTCAACCTCCTAGCTCAATTCCTTAGGCTTTAAATTGAACCCAGACAGACAGACAGACAGTCAGACAGACCATGTCGCGATAACCACTTTTTTTGGATTCTGGGGACCTCAAAACGTGTATATTTATCAAAATCTCGACATAGAATTTTTGTCATGAAACCAATACTTTCTCTCTCTCTCTCTCTCTCTCTCTCTCTCTCCCCCCCTCTATATATATATATATATATATATATATATATATATATATATATATATATATATGTTCTGGAAGGTTTCCGCGACCGGATGTATGCGAAGATAAGTTTTCTCGGGTTGTGTCAATTTATTTTTAAATATTTAATGTTCTCTTTTAACAATTTTATGTCTTCCTCATTCATTCTTAAATAAATTACCCGAAATATTACTAAGATGCTCTAAATCAGCGTTTTCCAAACTGGGAGGCGGGGACTAGTCTGAGGGGAGGCGCGAATATTAGCCACAATAATAATAAATTTTATTAAGAATCTCGCTAAAAATTTCCTACACATTAAATGAACTGCAAACATTTATTTAATCGTAATTATAAATTACGTGGAATTATATTTTTTAATCTACCATAAATTAGTACAGGTAATAAATTTATCACTATTTTGATAAGTAATATATTTTTATCATAATTATTTAGAAGTTCATATAATTATTCTTTTTTTTTTTTTACTGGCGTTTTTTCATAAAATTTTTTTTCAAATTTGACTTTTGATATTAAAGGGCCAGACGCTTAAGTTATAATTAATTAGCTATCCCTCGGATAAGCTAGTTGACTATGACTTTCGAGTCTTTTCACATCTCATCAATTTCTCGAAAATTATTGGTCAGTAGAATATTTTTCAGAAAGAAATTCACATTGTCTAACTTTTCCAACACGTTGTCATAATTTCTCTTGCAAATTGTATTTTTTTTTTCTTATCCTCCTTTTTAACAAATTATTTTTTTTAAACTAGAACATGTTAAACTGGTTTAACTTTGCTGGTTGGAATCCAAATTCTGTTGGATTTTTCTAAATAAAGAAAGATGAAGTTGTTCTTAATGAAGCGATCTGATACACATCATCATCATCATCCAGGTGATCTTTTTTCGATCCCCACTTTCCCCTTATCTCTCTATTGTTATTGGTCTCTTTATTCTACCATTATTATTCCGATACCGTAGGATTCGCCACTTGATATCCTTGGAAAGAAAAGAATTTTCAGGAAGAATACATCTTACTTATAGAGGGAGTTTCCATAGGAACAGTTTGAATGCGAGGCTCGAATTCAAGAAATATAATAAAATAAAATGAAACAGGAACACGAAATAAAACATAAGACTACAAAGCAAGTAGGAAGGAATTTTAAAATGAATTTTTTGAATATGAATATTTTCAAAGTTTGTTTAGGATCGTTTTTGTTTTGATGAAAGATGAAATAAATGTTTCCCCAATTTGGCGTTTTGTTTGTTGACTTTTTTTGACACCCTTCTTTTTTTTTTTAAACACTCACACTTTTTTCCCATTCACACCCACACCCACACACACATTCACACAGTCTTTTCGGCAACTCAGGCCATATAAGACTTTATACGATAAACGTTATTTATCTTTATATATAAATGGGGTCCAGGCATTCTTATTCAAGCTATTTGGTCTCCAAATGGCTTAAATAAAATCATTGAACTGCCTGGGATCCGAACCCGCGCTCCTTGGCATAGAAGGCAGGCGCGCTACTAACCCTTCGGTAATCGAAAGTTGCTTTCTGTGCTTGACACACCAGATTTTTTGTGTCAAGATATATTTATTTTCCGACAGTACGGTACATTCGAAATTCAAGATGTACAATTTATAAAAATGGGAAAATATATATATTTTGTTACCATGGCAACCATTTCTCCGATCTTTTCTATAGAGTACAGGAATAAAGTGGTCTTCAGAAGATTTCAATGGCAAAATGATAATATACATTTTAAAGAGCTTCTAAAAAATAATTGATTTTTGAATTTTAATCAAAATCGTTGCAGCGAATTTTGAGAAAATCGAAAAAAAGTGCATCAGTAAAGTACTAGTACTATTTGGTCGATTTTGTTCAAAAGCTTCTTGTGTCGTCCCATGGGGATGCCTAACTTAAATATAAAATTTCAACTTCCTTGCTCTTTTCGTTCTTGAGATATTTTGTTTACAGACACACCGACGCGAAAACCCCTTTTTTGGATTCAGGGCTCCTCAAAATGTGTATTTCATGAAAATCTTGACATCGAATTTTTGACATCTCTATATATATTAACATATATAGAGGTAAGAGAAAGTAATAAATCTTGAGATTTCATTTTTGAAGGCTACAAATTCGAAGAAAAAGATCAAATGAAACTTCCTTCACCTCCCTCTCTCTTCTCTTTTATGAAACTAAATATTCCCCTTATATTTTAACTCACCCTTAGAAAGCTCTGCCACGTCATTCTTTGCAAGCAAGGGACATTAATAAGTTTTCCCCCTCGTTGAAGTCTTCTTTAAGCTACCACTAGACAACATCTCAATCTTTTCTGTAGAGACTACCCTGTTCATTCCCAACTAACCAAAGGCTACTCCATTTTTACATTCTCGTTACCTAAAGCGTATATTATGTTAATATAGTGAGAGAAAGTACTGCATTCATATCAAAAATTCGATGTTAAGATTTTGATTGAAATACACGTTTAATTAAAGCCCTGTAAATTGGTCAACCACTCTATGTGACTGTTATTAATTTAAAACAAGAAGGAAAAGAGCTATGAAATTGCTTTTAAATAAAATCGGACAAAGAGTACTAGTACTTTACTGATGTACTTTTTTTTTTGAAAATTAGAATTAAATATACAAATTAAATACTATGTTATTATGTTTTATTAAATTATAAAATTAACGCTTGATACATATTTTGACAATTCCGTGTCTTCATCAGAGGAGGTTAATTTTATAATTAATAAAACCTTTGAAACAAATAAGTGATTAATTTGTATATTTAATTAATTAATTAATATTTTTTTTAAACACTCACACTTAGGGATGAAACGATACGAGTAAATACAAGTACTTACTCGATACTTTTCTTCCGATACCTAGTACTTTTAGAATCGATAGTTTGGAATCGAGTACCAAGTAGGTATCGGTCAAAAATACTCGTAGTCGATACTCGGTCCATGTACGCGATGATTAGTTAGGCCGGAAGAACATTTACGTACATTTGTTCTTGTTTACAATCGAATGGTTTCTACCACTGTATTTGAATTTTTATTATAGGAATGTTTAACAGGGGAACACATTGAAAAATTATTATTTTTGGATAGTACCACTAAAACGGAATTTTTTTTCTTAGTCGTCGTTTTTTTTTTTTATTTTTTTATTTTTTTTGTTTTTTTTTTTTGTTTTTTCTCAAGAACTTAATGTTTTATGCCTGTGGTAATCAAGATTCGCAGGGACTTTGCAGCCTGGAGATTAAATTAAAAAATTTTATTTATTATAATTTCTATTTGTCGACGTTTCGGACTCCAATCAGGACCTTCATCAGGACAAATTTTGTCAATTATACACGATTTTAGATATTTTAATATTCATTGCAATTAAAAATATACAATTTCTTTTGACTTTGATATGTACAAAAATATTATCATATATTTGCTACTCGAAGGTCTCCGATGATGAAGGTCGTGATTGGCGACCGAAACGTCAGCAAATAGAAATTAAATACAAGATTATTTAATCTCCTAGCTGCAAAGTTCCTACGAATCTTGATAATATCATTACTTGCTGCTATTTTTGCTTATCTTTAATTGTACGAAAAAAATTGACCGATACGAGTAAGTATCAATACTTTTCAATCGATACCGAGTAGGTACTCGATACTTTGCGACCGATACCTACATTGAGTAAAAGTATCGATACCTCAATGGTATCGTTTCATCCCCCCTACTCACACTTTTTCCTATTTACACTCACACTCATACACACATACACAGTCTTTTCGGCAATTTAGGCCCTATAAGACTTTGACAATAACCGTTATTTATGAATATCGATTTTGATCAAAACTTATAACTCAATTATTTTTTTTAGATGCTCTTTAAAATGTATATTTTCATTTTGATCTCAAAATTGTTTGAAGCATACTTTACTTTTGTGTACTTCATAGGAAAGCTAGTAGAAATGGTTACCTTGGTAACAAATTTTAAATATTTTTCTCTATTCTAATTCTAATATACCGTGGGCCGTTGATCTTCGAAATATGTGAAAATAATTGTATTTAATAAAAATTTGCTAAAAATTCAGTTTTTTTTTTCTCAAATAAACCAACTTCAGAAACCACTTTAGGACAATTTGAATTTATTTGTTTCTAAAAGACTTTGTCTCTGAGAGAATTAATAATAATAATAATAATTGCGTTCAGACATTAAACATTGAACACAAAATTATCTCAAATACAAAAGACTTATTGTAATAACTCAAACGATTAATACCTTAAAAGCTTCCAATTGTTTTTTTCCCTTTCTATACAACAACAATAAAATTAAAAATGATTGGGAAGTAAAAAAAAAAAATCGTTTCGAAAACATTTTTATATTATTCATTTTATAAAATGAAAAGATATCTCTTCTAAACACGCAAACATTTATCATTGTAGAATGCATTTAGCGTTGGTTGAGTTTGGTTGGGCGTTGGGGAAATGTTTTAGATGAAAATAAATTGAGGAAAGGGAAGGGAAAGCATGGCTAGGCTAAGCTTTTGGGTTGAGGGTGTAGGGCTTTGTTTCCACCCTTATGCGGGGGTGAATGTTCGCTCTCTCTCTCTCCCTGAGTTTCATCCCGCTAATGCATCCCTCCACCTCCAACTACTATGGTCAATTTACTTGCCAAACCCACACCCTACATGCTTACTTACTAACAATCCCAGATCAGATAACATTTTGTATGTATTTTTGGTAAAAGTTATATATCGAATGATGATTGAGTATCTTGGAACTTTACTTTGTTCGACGTATATTTTCTCCCCTTTAACGAAAACTTTGATGGGAAATTGAAAATGAAGAATGAAGGTAATAGAAAAGAAAGTTTAGAGTTAGTTTTAAACTTTAACAATTACTTTACGGATATATATTAACATGTTAACATTTTGGTTTGTTAAATTATGATATTTCAAACATCTATTTGTTAATTATTTACTTACCTTCGGTATTTGAAAGTTGCAATGGAATTTTTCCTGTTAACTTAGGCTGAATGCACACCAATTGGACAAAACGTTTTGCTCAATGCCAACGAACACCGATTAGGCAAATTGTTTTGCCATTGAGCATTTTTGCTTAATCGGTGTGTGTTGGCATTTTTTGCCCAATGGCAGAACTTTTTGTCCAATGCCAAATAAAAAGCTCAATGACAAAACATTTTGCTCAATGCCAACGCACACCGATTGAGCAAATCGGTCAAACATTTTGTTCACTGATGTCGATTCATGACCGTAGCTCAGGGACCCACATCTTGTGGATACGTGGATGGCGACCACGAGCCGCCCTAGCTGGGACTGGCAGTATTTCTGTTCTTTGCATATCAGTCTCTCCCCTTCTATATTTTCCACAGGGTAAGACCGTGCGACGGGCCGGCCTGTTCTATTTCTTCCCGGTTGCAAAAACCCTTCCTCAGGTGAAGAAAGAAGAGGATGTCGAATTATGACCAATTGTGTTTTGTCTCCTCGGTGTGCTTTGACCCATAGAAAAGCCTTGAAAAAACAGTTTTAGGAAAAAACGTTTTGTTCGAAAACGTTTTTGCTCAATTGGTGTGCGCTCAGCCTTAGACTTAATTTTCCATAGTATATCGAGAACTAAAGAGAAAATATTTATATTTTGGAAGATTATTTTCATTAATTTGTTTTAAGGCTTTTGCCCTTTTTCGGCCATTTAGGCTCCATCCCTATTTATCTGCTTTCAAATGATTGGTAGCCAATTCAATCGCTTGGTTGATGATATACTCAAACAAATTTTGGACCGAAATATTTGCAATACAATTGAGGTCTTGAAAGTGAAGATTCGGTTTTTTTTCTCTTTCATTTTCTAATCTAATTACATCAGTCTCTCTTTTTCAGTCATTACTGTCAGACTTGACACGTTGAGGTTACTCTCAAGGAAAACTTTCATGGGAATAATACTGAGATGGGTTCCCGTTTCTTTCCTCAGGAGGAGGCATCTCAAATATATATATTTTTTTTTTTGCTATGAGATCTATTTTGAACTCTGAGTTGTGTTCAACTCGGAATTATAAGCTTAACTGCTTTATCAGTTATCAGTAAAGTATGTTTAAAGTTTTTAGTGTAGACCAATCAGTATATCTTATCAAATTAACTAAATGCAATAGTTTTTTTTCTTAGTCATTTCCTCAAGGTGGCAAATAAGCTTTTGAATAAAACAAAATTTTTAAAATTATTCTTTTAAATTTTCTTGGACATTTGGCTGACAAATTTTCACTTGTTTCAGCACAATCAACTACCGTCTTCAGAGCCATTTAAACTATGAGTTCATTTGTTCAGACTTGTCAGCCAGATGTCCGAGAAAATGTTCTGAAATATAAAACGATCATTTTAAATATTTTTTTTATTCAAACTCTTATTTACCACCTTGAAGAATTTGACCAAGAAAAAACTAGTGAATTTGGTTAATTTGATTATTAATAACCTCTTCTATAAATGAATTCCAAATAATTGCTCTCGCTTATTTGTTAATTAACTCTAGGGGATCTTTGAACCACTAAAAATTTGTTTTTCAAAAGCTTATGATAAATAGATGAATGTGTGGGGCAACCTGATGATCAATTAATTGGTCAGCTGGACGTTAATAAAAACTCCGTTGGAGATATGTCAAGCTTTTAATTTATTAAGGATTATTATCACGCTAATATCGTCGTTTCGGAGGAACAAAGACTCCTTCTTTTGTTATATATAGATGTTTATAGCTGAATAAACGTTGATGTATAAAGAAAAGAATAGCAGTTATAGATATTTCATCCATTAGAGCCTCTATGCTGACGTTTTGGACTTGGTCAAGACCATCCTCAGAGCATTCAGGCTGCCCAATATATGCATACAATATGAGTGAATATTTGATTGTATGCCTGCATGTTCTGAGGATGGTCTCGACCAAGCGTAGAGGCCCTAATAAATGAAATATTGTTAGTTAACCTGAAACTGAAATGTTAGTAGTGAGGTGATTGAGTTTCTACAATATATAGTACTTTCAGTTGGATTGGTGCAATTATCCTCTTCTTCTAAACAAATATATAGTTCTGAGATATTTCAATTTTTACTTTCTCCTATCCTATATATGAAATATATTGAGAGTATTTGTTTGTTAACTTTGGAAACAAACAAAACACCAATAGAAAGTTTGTTTGCTACTGTCAGACCACTCTAATGGCAAGATGCTGAGAAACAAATTGTATAACTAGTACTGACCTTTGCTCAATTGATGGCACTGAAAAGTCGATTTTGTCATAATTGTGCTCTAGCACTATCTGTAACCGACCCCTTCATTCATTTGAGACAATTGATCTCTTAACATTTATCTTAAAGGATGACCATAACGTACAAGTTGTCCTTTTTTTGTTGACTGACAGAAACGTCATTTGAGGAGTTGGATAGAGGGAGAATATATTTTGATTATAAGAAATTTCTTAGTTTATTTTATATTTTCTGTGATATTTATTCTGGTCATTTTTGTGGTGTATTTGTACTATTGTTCTGTCCGGTCGTGATTGCCGAGAGCCTTTATGGACACACATCTTTGCCCATTTTGAGAAATCAAAGGGGTTTATTGTTGTTTGATAGCATTTTTCACTTCTTATATTTAATTATTATTTCGAATTGGTTTTCTGAACTTAATCACTTTGGTTTATTTAGTCTTCTATTGATTTTTTTTGTTTGTTTGTTGACAATATTAATACCTCCTCAGCCATTTTTACTACATGAATATTATTGATTTTATAATCCTATTTCCCGTTGAGGGTACGTTCCTGACAGGTGAATGAGACATATGCAGGGCTGTAATGAGCTAAGCGGTAGTCGTCCCGAGTGCATATTAATTAATAGGAACGAGAGGCCCAGCAGCGCGGGAGTGGATTGGTGTACACGTTGTGGGGGGGGGGGCATCGGGGGGCCCGGATTGGCCACGGGCCCGGGGCCCAGCCACGCTATTGGGCCTGCCAAGCCACGTACACACACGCACACAGCACGCACACGCACATACAGCACGCCCTTTGATTAAGGGCTAAGGGCGAACGAAAGACGACGCGCTGCCTCCCTTTGGAGACCCGTATGAACGACGACGACGATAGAGAGAGAGAGAGAGAGAAAGGGAGAATAAGAGAGAAACCAATCGACGACCCTCTTTCTCTCTCTTTTTCTCTTCTCTTTCTCCCTTTTCGTTCCCTATTCGTTCACACACAGAGAGACTTTCTTCTATCTATATACATCCACAAAAAATATAACAAGTGAATAGTTGCTTTTTTAAGAGATAAATAACTTAATCATGTCCATCTCGTATCATCTTGTACTATTGAAAACAATTTTATTTGTAAGGTTGTTTGTTTGTCTTTTTAATTTCTCTTTAGCTGTGCATATATATTATTATATATATGTATAAGAAAGTATTAGATTCATGTCAAAAATTCGATGTCGAGATATTGATAGATATACACGTTTTGAGGTCCCCTGAGTCCGAAAAGTGGTTTTCTTTTGCAACATGGTCTGGCTGTGTGTCTGAGAGTCTGTCTGTGTTCAATTTAAAGAATGAAGGAATTGAGCTAGGAGGTTGAAATTTTATATTTATTTTGACACCTACCTAGGGCGTGAAAATAAGCTTATAATCAAAATCGGCCAAAAAGTACCAGTACTTTACTGAAGCACTTTTTCAGTTTTTTTCGATTTTCTCAAAATTCGCTACAACGATATTGATTAAAATTTAAAAATCAATTATGTTTTAGATACTCTTTAAAATGTATATTCTCATTTTGTCATTGAAATCTTCTGAAGACCACTTAACTCTTGTACTTCATATGGGACGACCGCCTCCTCCGAGAAAAAAATTGAAAAAGTTTTAAAAACTAGTCATCTAAAGAGATTATGATTTTTTGTCCAAAATATATTTTTACATTTATTTTATACTATCAATTTCAAGCTTCGAATCACCTTGACGGTGATAGTATTTGAAGGTATTATTTAA
>JAKCPI010000682.1:0-69576 GCA_023213315.1 Euborellia annulipes
AAAATATCCCTACCTACACTGAGTTCATGATCAAACTCTCTATACTCTTGTAACTCGTTAAATCATTTGATATAAGCTTTATTATTATCAACTCTCAACATTTATTAGGATAGTGTACAAACAAATTATTTAAAACTAAAAGATATAAAGTAAAATAAATGAATATTTTATAAGAATTAGATAGGCCTTCCATAATGCAGAGTGAATCTTATTTAAAGATACTTTTGAATCAGTATTTGAGAGCTAGGAAATTCTTTTTGAGAGAGAATTTTTTTTTTTTGCTAAACCATTTCTGTTCTTTCTCAGGCCCTGAAGCAATACAAAATCACTTAATATAAAAGTTACTTATAATGCCACATTACAACAAACACACATTTAGGCCCAAAGAATATTGAAATAATATTTTTATCAGCAGAGAATATTAAAAATATTTTCCATAATTTCGACATTGATAGCGAATCTTTCTCTATAATCCCTACGAGTAAATTATGGTGTGATTATTAGCACATTTATCTTTCTCTTATATCAGGCTTTCGCCAATTTTTATTTCATTATTTAATCCAATTTATAAATTTTATTTTATTAGTTAATTTCATATTATGATTGAAAGAAATCACACAAACACATACATTATCCAACAACCCATATATTAAATGAAACTGAGAATTATATTTTCTGAGCTGAAAATATTTTCTTGTATCAAATCATCAAATACCAAGCGCACAAAACGCATTTAACAAATTTATATGTTTATTTGTTGGGTGACCAAACGCCCTATCATTAATATAAAATTAATTAATTTTAATTAATTGATTTTAATATTTTTAACATTTTTTTTCTTTACTTCTCTAATCTCTTTCAAGTCTGATCCTGTTTGGATTCTTTTCTTTACTTGAAGCAATTATTCTCTAAGCATACTTTACTTGTAGAAAATGAGCATTTTTATAATTATCGTTCTTGGTTTCATGAATTAATGAATTCATTTTATTAGCCTTCTTTATTTTAAATATTATCTATTTTAGGGCTTTATAATTAAACCAACTTATTCAAAATATTTATTGATTTAATAGCTAATACAGTATTAATAATCTTTAAAAAAAAATTCCTTCTTAATAGAAAACGAAGTTTTCTTTTTTTTTTTTTTTTTTTTTTTAATAAAAACATTCACACATTTTTCTCATTCACACACAAATTCACACAGTCTTTTCGGCAACTCATGCCATTTAAGACTTTTAACGATACTCGTATGTTTTTTAATATATCTATTGGGGGGGGGGGAGAGGTCCAGGCATTTCTATTTAAGCCATTTGGTATCCACGCTACCAACCACTTCAAGCCCCGGGGGCGATTTTTTTTTATTATAAAAGCGATTTTTTTTTTTTTTGCACAAGATTGATATTTCTTCAGAGGTTACAAATCATTTTTACCTCAAAAGTATGACCAAACGATCAATTGAAAACAAAATCATTCTTTTCATAAAAAGACTAATGCCTCTTTATTTCTCAAACAGAAGGGGTCAAAATAAATATAAAATTAAATAAAAATTAATAAGAGGGTAAAAATGAGATATGCAGCTAAGGTTATTTCTTTATTTGGTTAATTCACACAGCTGACGTTTCGGTTCCGTGTTTGAACCATCTTATCTAAAGAAATAACCTTAGCTGCATTTCTCATTTTTACCCTCTTTTTTAACATCTCAGCTATAAATTGTTTATGCAATAAATAAAAATTATTTATATTTTTTCTTTGTATTTTAGAAGCCGACTAATCGCCTTCGAGAATTTACATCAGGAATTCAGAGCGAATTGGACATCGCCAGCGAGACGTACTTGAAGGAAGATCTCACCAAGGCAGTCTCTCTTCAGCTGATTGCAGAGTCTAGCAGCTACATCAATAGTCTGTATGAACATTCACGTGAGCGTAGAGTGAGATAGATTTAGGATTTTCAAAATTTATTTTAATTTTCTCAATTCGGCCTAAATTTTTTTAGCTATTTTGCAATAGGTGCATGGATAGGATGTTATTAATACTTGTATTTCTTCCATTTCAGAGTCCCTGACTTTTAAATAATTAAGAGATTTAAAAATTTTTTCCAAAATAAAAAAATTTTTTGTTTCAAAATTTTTTTGATAATTTATCAATCTTTTCTAAATTCATTTGATATCATATATTTTAACATTTCAATCCCCAAATGCAGATTTCGTCTCTCAAGGTAATGGGATGGATGAATACAATGTGCAAAAGGTATACGATTATTGGTAATATGTGGATAATGCACAATACTTATTTCATCCCTTTACCCTACGAGGGAGCAACATCACCATATGAGACAATTCAAGTGTGCATGTATTATTATTTTAGCTATTATTAAATATTAGGATTTAAGTTTTGCGTGTATGGGATTATTATTTTCTAAGGAGACCTCTTTTCTCTGTTTACTAACTTCATCTTAATTTTTAAGATTACACGCAATTCTTATAAGATTATCTAGCTAGCAATTGATAGATTCTATATATGGGCGCTTAATAATTAGAAAATCTCTACGCTCACGCATTTATTAATATTTATTTATATGGGGTTTTAGGCCTTCTATGTCGGAATTCTCTGATGTTCTCTTGAATTGACGTTCAATTGTGAATTGATTCCTCAATACTGGCATAGGGTGTTGTTGTTCGTCCCATTTAGGTTTAGGCAGGGCTCCCAGTAGAGGATCATTTCACTTTTGACCGTTGTTCAAGGGGAATAGGGGAATTTCTCTATCGTATGTTTCCCTTTTTCGCGTATTTGAGAGAAAGAGTGGTTTCTCTTTCTCCGAGGCTCTGTCGGTCAGTGCTGAGTTCTGGGCCTTGGTTGTTTCAGGACAGAATGAGTTAATGTTCAAGATGTTAGGAGTTCGTATAGGATGTTGCTAGCTATTAGGGTTCTTTTTTTTCAGCATGCATCTTGAGCAACGTCATTCTGTTTCTGAGATGAGCAATCAAGGGGGATCTTCAGTATTGTATTGGCTAGCTTCCTTCCTAATTCGTGAATGAATATCAGATCAATTACCTCTGCTTTCTTTTAGCTATTTAGTAAATGATATTAGGCAGGTGGGCAGAGATTAATTGATCTGTTTGAGTATGTAGCTGTGTGTGAGTGTGTGTCTCTGTTTCTTTTCCTTTTATTTCCTTGGGTTTGTGGGCGTTCTTTCCGTTTCGATTTTTAGTGATTGAAGGCTTACCTGCCTTCCGGGAGTGCTCGCGTTCGCGTGTGTCTCAAGAAAGAAGAGGAACTGCATTTTAGAATTAGATGACCGCCCCGGTCATAGATAGTGTGGGATTAGGTTAGTGTTTAGGGAAGCCCTCGTTGAGCCGAAAGAAGCAGTCTACAGAGTAAGTTAAAGAAATCTTCAATATTTTTCATAAAAAAAAATGATATAAACTAATCCTTTAACTCTTCTTTTGTTTTAGATGGTTAGGGTGGGAGTGGGGGCTGAGATCGACGAGATTCTTCAGGACTTCAGGATCCTTTCGCTTTTTGTTTTAAGAGATAAAATATTTTTTGTCTCCAAAGGACATCACTGGCGCGAGCTAGAAACTATAAAGTCTCAAGAAATATTGCACTGTAAGTTAATTTGTCAAATTCTCTTAATTCATTTGATGCCATCTCAAATTAAAATTTCTTTTGTTTTTAGGGGTCCCTTGGTTTGTGGCGTGAGCATACGTCTCGATTGAGAAACCTTCACTTGGGCAGCAGGACTGTTTCGCTCAGCTGCAGGATTCCTACTCTATATTTTGGTGAGCACATTTATAATTTATGGTTAGATTTGTTAATTAAGGGTCAAATTATAGGATTGTTATAAACATTTTCACGAGAAATGTGAAAACGTTTCGGTGACTAATTATCAACCTTTATGATAAGGTTTCCTTTATTACTTTTTTTTTAATATCGAATACTCTATAAAGTAAAATTCATTTTTAAACACAATTTGTTTTGTATACGTGTATCTGCTATTCATATAGTCGTTTTCGAGAAATTGTGTGCTGAGTGTGAATGAGAAAAAAGTGTGAGTGTTAAAAAAAAAAATCTTGAAAATCGAATGTACCTTACTGTCGGAAACTAAATACATGTCCACACAAAAAATCTAGTGTGCTGTGCGCCAGTCACACCAGATTCCTTTGTTTTTGTCTTTTGACTTAAGGCCATCAAGCCAGTTTTTAACATTTGCAAAATAACCAGAATACAAAAATGGAAGAAGCAGCAGATGCAGCCAAAAATAAAAAGCCCTCCGATTTTTTACAATCCAATGAGACGTTTCGGGTTAATTTTATTGAACCATCTTCAGCCTTTCCTACAATTTGTTATATCATATGTATTTCTTATTAACCCAAAACGTCTCATTGAATTGTAAAAAATCGGAGGCTTTTTATTTTTGGCTGCACCTTTTCCTTTTCCTGTTTATAGAAAAACAGCCATTAACTTCATTACCACCTGAATACAATACATTAATTCAAATAACACTAATATATTTAAAGAAATTACAAAAACACCGACAAATAATAAGATTAATACATTTTTTTTTATTATTAGAAAAGTTTTTAGTTATAGACCACATTTTTGTATTAATTATTTATTAAAAATATAAATACTACAACGTTTCGACTGCTTATTCTACAGCCTTTCTGAAGTACTGTGCACTTGCTCCGGCTCAAGTGAACTAACTGTCATGTCCGTTACCTGCCTTTTTATGCATGTTAGTTCACTTGAGAACGTCTGCAGAATAAGCAGTCGAAACGTTGTACAGTGCCCACCATAAGTATAGCAACTTCTTAAAAATTAAGGTTTTAGGTTTTTAGTATTAAATAAACAAAAATTAATTGAAGGTTTAAATTCTATATTTCAAGTGAAAAGATAATTACAAGAAAATTTTCTTACTTTGAAGAAGAAATCTTTTTTAAAATAAAATACATTATTTTGAATTGTTTTAAACCCACCAAAAGTATAACAACAACAAAGATATTAATGATTAATTAGGACAAAACGAAATAAAAATAATTATTTTAATAATCAGAAGCTTTGCCAGATCGATTGATAACTTGGTAAATTCGATTAATCATACTTGCATAAAGATTATCAATCGCTTTTTGGGGAATATTTTTTGAGGCACAGATAATCGCATCCTTCAATTGTTGAATATTTTCATATTGCTTATTATTGGCATAAATCTGCCGAACGATGATGCCCCATATATTTTCAATGATATTTAAATCTGGAGATAGCCCCCGAGTTTGGCGTAGTAGGTAGCGTGCCTACCTCCTATACCAAACGTCGCGGGTTCGGACCCAGGAAAAAAAAAACAGTCCGAGGATTTTATTTAAGCCATTTGAATACCAGATGGCTAAAATAAAAATCCCTAAACCCCAAATTGATATATTAATTACAACGGTTATCGTCTAAAGTCTTAAATGGCCTAAGTTGCCGAAAAAACCCCGTGAAAGTGTGTGCAAGAGTGAGTGTGAAAGAGAAAAAAAAAAAACTGGAGATCTTGGGGGCCAACATAAAACTTTAATATTTTCATTTTGAAGCCATGTTTTTGTAGAGATACTTGAATGTATTGAGGCATTATCTTGTTGAAAAATATAATTTTTTTTGTGATTTCGACGGTTAAAAGGTAAAATATGTTTTTTTAAAACACCTTGATAATCTAAAGAGTTCATTTTATGCGTTACAAATTCTAAGCCGATTATTCCTTTAGGACTCATTGCTGCCCAAACCATGACGCTTCCTCCTCCAAAGTTTCTTTTTGAAAAATACTCAGGACTCTTTCGGAGATCTCTCCAATAATATCGGAAACCATCCAGGTCCATCTAAATTAAATTTTTTTTCGTCACTAAATATAATCTAGAATATAATTAAAAAAAATTTCAAAATAATCGTCCAAATTTAGGATTAATTAAAATACCAACCTTTGTCCAATCTTGCTGCATGTTTTTCTTGGCAAACTCAAGACGATGTTTTTTGTGTAAAACATTTAAGGCAGATATTTTTTTTCATTCTTGAACGAGTTATATGCTGGGAACGCCGCAGAACCCTCAAAATCGTATTATTATGCACAGATAAATTAAGATCACTTTTTATTTGGGTACTTGATAAAGTAGAATTTAAGGCTAATGCAAGAATTCTTCGTTCATCCCTAGAAGATAATTTTTTTGGGCGTCCTGTACGTTTCGAAATACCATAAATTTCTGGATTTTTTAAAAAACGACTAATAGCTGATGGAGATCTCCCCAATTGTTGCGCGATTTCACAATTTTTTATGCCTGCTTTGTGCAAAGCACTATCTGGGCCTGTTCTTCTTTGGAAAAGTGCTTTCCGTGAGGCATTATGTTCAAATGAGCCTTTAAAAATGATTATATATTATTTATTTATAATTTTCTAATAATATTGATTGATACTTTTTTTAAAAGGAAAAGATTTGATTTATTTTTAGTGAAATGTTGTTATACTTTTGGTGGGTCAAATTCATATTAAAAGCCTATATTTTACTTTAAAAATGATTATTTCTTTAAAATTTAAATATTTTTTATCATATATTTTTATAAGGCATATAGAATAGAATAATAAGAATTATATTTACTAACATTTATATTTGAAGCAATAATCTTAATTTTTAAGAAGTTGCTATATATGGTGGGCACTGTACAGTATTTATATTTTTAATAAATAATTAATACAACAATGTGGTCTATAATTAAAGATTTTCCGTAATAATAATTCAAACCACAAGAGTTTTAATAAACACATATTTTTTTTTTTTTATTTTATTTAATAAAAATTAACATATTTTTCCTTTTTAATTAGATTTATTTTTAACGATCCAGGAAATTGCTTTCTCACTTATTTGGAGAGAATATAATATATTTGTTGTTATTATATTTATTTGTTAATAGTGAGAGGCGGAAGTCATTGGCACATTAACCTCTCTTCCCACTTTACCGGATATTTTTATTATTTACATTCCAATTTTTATTTATTATTATATAATCAGATTTTTAACATGAAAATGTTATAAATATTTTTGAGATTTTAGTATACTATATTGCACATCGACATTATAATAAAATTAATGGATACACGTCACTCTTTTGCTTCGTTATCTGTCATTCTTTTATTTATTTAACTTTAATTTTTGTAATATTTCTTTTCTTTGGCAATGATATAAAGAACTTTTTCAAGGGGAAGATGATGAAAAGAACAGAGTTAAAGAAAAATATACAATTATTTATTTATTTGTTGAACCTCAATTAACCAAAATGTTCTAACACATCTAAGTAAAAGTCTGGAATTTTGATTTTTTAACAAGAATCTGATAACGAAGCTGTAATTAACATAAAACATAATATAGAACAGGGGTGGCCAAACTCCTTGATAGTCCGAGCCATTTTTCAAAATTTGAATTTAAATTGGTATTTAAAAAGTTTGCAAAAAAGTATTAAAAAATCATTTTTAAGCGAAATTTTATATTTTATATTGATATTTTGTAATTTTATATGTATTTATTGTAAGGGATGGCCGAGTAGCCCTACCTTAAATAAAAAAAAGCGAAATTTTTTTCTTTTGCCGCCCTGAGCAAAATTTTTCCCCTCCAGTGGAAATCATTTTAACTTTTTTTTTTAGCAAAACTAAATTTTTTTCCTCCTCTTTTTTGCAAAACGAGATTTTTTTCGCGCTGCGGAAATTTCCCAGTTATTTATATTCAATTTATAAATACTGGAAAATTAAAAAAAAAAAAAAAAAAATAGAAGAAATTGAGCCCAAGTTGGTTTGCGCACTTCTAAACGAAGCATCTCTTTGCGTTGCCTATTATCCAGGCGAAGCCACGAGAGAACAAATAACAAGTTAATAATTTATTCTATTAAAAAGAATAAACTTTATACATCTTCTTGAGTCAAGTATAGTTGGGAGAGTGTTATACCCTTGACCACCATGGGCGTAACTAGGGGTTGCTGGGAGGGGCCCGGCCCCCCAAGAAGGCTCGTGGCCCCTCCAGAAGGCTCCCTGCCCCAAGAACAATTGAGAAAATATGGGGCTTTCCAGGCCCCCCGGTGGATAGCTGGTCCCATGCCCCCCCCCCATCAGCTAAATTCTCTAGTTACGCCTATGTTGGCCAGCTTGTGAACTCCAGTCCTGTGGGGAAACTACCGGTAGAAGTTAAATAGCGATGCTAGTTTACAGACGCCACCAAGAAATACATTGTCGTACTTTTGAGGATAAACGCTGGTTTATTTAGAAGAGAAATAACCTTTTTTATCTCTCTCCATTATAATCAAACCACAACCACAAAAAGCAAATAATTTTTACTTTAATAATTTTGTTTTCACACGGTTTTTTTCATTAAAATAGTATAGGCCTATTCTCAATTAATTAATATATTGGCTGTGAGTATTAACTATAGTTGCGTGGAATGAAGTCAGCCGAGGAAAATAAAAACAAAATTTATTCTGTCGACGTTTCGAACGCCCGTCGCGCTCTTCCTCGGGACCTGCGGCCACAAAACATTTATTAGAGATTTTTGTCTTTTATAATAATTTTTCTCACAGAGATATATAACATTATTAATATACAGGTTGAATGATTTTACTTACAGTATAAGTGTAAAATATTACATATGACAATGATAATTAAGATCATTATTGATTAATTCAACAAATACATTGTTAATGTTTGTTAAAATTGTTTAATAATGTCAACCAATTACTTTGCCATCTTTAATATTTGACACTTATACTGTAAGTAAAATCATTCAACTTGTATATTAATAATAATGTTATAACAGTTATATCTCTGTGAGAAGAATTATTATAAAAGACAAAAATCTCTAATAAATGTTTTGTGACCGCAGGTCCCGAGGAAGAGCGCGACGGGCCCTCGAAACGTCGACAGAATAAATTTTGATTTTTATATTCTCATTTTGTTCTCAAAATTGTTTGAATCACATCTTAGTTTTTGCAGACTGTTTGGATACAATTCTGATATACGATGATAAATAAATAGAAAATGGAGTTAAAATAAGAAATATGTGAGATGTTACATTTACATACAAAAATAAAATGAATATAAACAAGTGCAAAGTTAAAATAACATTGAAAGGACAACATACAACTTGCTTTCTTCTTTCTTTCTTTCCTTCCTTTTTATTGGTTTTTCGAATTTGACTAGAGAAAAATTATTGGATTCATGTCAAAAATTCGATTTTGATGGATATACACGTTTTGAGGTCCCATGAATTCAAAAAAGCAGTTTTTTTTTCGCAACAAGGCCTATCTCTCTGTGTGTGTATCTGGGTGTCTGTGTGTCTGTGAACAAAATATGTCAAGACCGAAAAGAGCTAGGAGATTGGAATTATATTTAAGTTAGGTACCCCCCTGGGACGTGACACAAAGCTTTTGAACAAAATCGGCCAAAGAGTACTAGTACTTTACTGATGTACTTTTTCAGTTTTTTTCGATTTTCTCAAAATTCGCTCCAACGATTATGATTAAAATTCAAAAGTCGATTATTTTTTAGATGCTCTTTAAAATGAATATTCTCATTTTGCTCTCAAAATTGTTTGAAGCACACTTTACTCTTGCCTGCTAGGAAAGGAGAAATGGTTGCCATGGTAATAAAATATAAATATTTTCTCATGTTTATAAATTTTACATCTTGAACGGTGAAACTAAATATGTCTGGACACAAAAAATCTGGTGTGACAAGGATAGAACACAACTTTCGATTGCCGAAGGTAAGAGAAAGTTGTGTGCTGTACGATCAGTCCCACCAGATTTTTTTACAATTTATTATGCATATTATTAATAGATTGTTTAACCTTTATTTCAATCTGAAAATATTCATAACTTATATAAAGAATCTTGTCCCAAACTCTTTTGGGAATGATAATATAATATTTTACACCGGACGTCATGTGACTTTCCTTGTTTAATGCAGTAGAGATCTAATTGGGATTCGAACCCAGACTCACTCCTTCTCTTTCTTTCTTAGCCTGGTGATTTTCCATTGAATGTAGATAAGGGAAAAGGGCAGAGGAGCCGGAGAGGCTCAGCGCAGTAGTAAAAATAGTAATTTTGAATGTCAAACCAAGGTGAATCCCTCCCCTCCTTGGGGAAGGAGAGGGAGGGGTAACCCTCCCCCACCATCAACATCAGAACATGCCTCAGCTACCAAGAGAGAGAGAGAGAGAAGAGAGAGAGCTCTCTGAAGTTGAGTAAGAGAGTAGTGTGTGTGATAGGGAACGAGCCTATCCAACCTTCCTTCTCACTCACGAGCCCCTCTTGAGAGTTCCTCTTTCTCTCTCTCGTTAATGCTTTATCACTGACTGAATACTTAACTCACAAAGTCTTTCTTTATTAGAAAATATAACTCTAAACAAAAAGTATAAAAAATTTAATTGCCCTTTCTTACTGAACTTCCTCCACTTGTAATAGGAAAATTTGAATTTTCGTACGAAACTTTGTACACAGGATAAACTTTGCTACCCACATAGCACTGCAACCAAAAATCGGATATTAAGACGTCGAAGGGACGGTGCTGCAACTTTGGGGCATCGCAGAATGTCCCTGCGAAGTTGTAATGTCCGATTTTTGGTTGCAGTGCTATGTGGTTAATTTGATCATTTTTATTTTTACTTTCTCTTACCCCCCGGGGGGGGAGGGTGGGGAAGAAAAAAAGGAAAGGGGGGGGGGGAAAAAAAAAAAAAAAAAACATATATGAAATATATAGAGAGAAAGATTTTGGATTGCCTTTAGAGTTTTTCCAGAGGAAACAGAAATATCTTTTGATGGATTAATCCACCCTTAAGCTACCCATATTGTTGATTAAAGTTAATTTTTTGCATTAATTTATTTATTTTAGTTTGTATTTAATAAAAAACAATTAGAATATTTCCGCATCTGTCATTATAAAACACCAAGACTGTCCAAGAGTAAAACGTTATGCACAATGCCAAAGCACACACTGATTATGCAAAATGTTTTGTCATTGAGCATTTTCTGTCCAGCCTGAGCAAAAGTCCATGTTTGCTCGTTCGACACAATTGAGCATGTATAATCGTATATCCACTAAATAGCCGACGTTTTGGGAGTCTAAACGTCTTCCTTATTCAGAACTATTGTAGCGTTAATAAATTAACCCTCCCTTTTGTCTTTTGAGAATGAAATAAATAGTCCACATTCTTCTGAGAATCTGTAGAAAGGCATGTATCTACATTTTATCTACATTTTATTAACGCCACAATAGTCTTGAAAAGGAGGAGGCGATTAAGCGAGGGGATAAAACAGTTAAGCTGTTGAAAACAACTCGAGTTCAAATAAATCCACCTCATGGCAAAATATTATCCTCTTGAGGAAGGAAACGGGAATCCACCTCAGTATTATTCCCATGAAAGTTACCTATCAAAGTAACCACAACGTGTCAGATCTGGCATTAATGATTGAAGTGTGAGAGTCGTTTAGACTCCCGAAGCGACTGCTATATAGTGGAAATTAATCTGGCTTGAATATACGTTATTATTTAACTATCTTCACCACGCTTTCCAATCTTTATTTCTCGACACAAAGCTATTTTGCAAAGTTTTTGTTACATTGAGGATCTAAATCATGTTTCATCGTGGGTTTCACGCCCCACAATTCGAATTGTTGCCTCAATAATTTTCTAGTGCTTTTTTGCTAAATTATATATTCATCGGACTGCCTGGGGTCCGAACCCACTCCCCTTGGCTTTTAGTTTATCAATATTCATATTATAATTGAAGAATGTGTAGCAGTATATACATGATTTTTTTTTTAATTTGAAGAAACATTCGTTTGATTTTTATTTTCGAGCTGACTGAAAAATTAAAGAACCAAGTAAATTTTTAAAGCTTAATGCCAATCTGAATTTTTTTTTTTTTTTTAAAGAATTTTTTATCCATTGACGTCATCATTGACGTAAAAAAAGCCAAAATATATGCCGATTTAATCAAATTTTCTCGTTCATTTTCATGATCTAATTTGTCTTCAAATAACTGGAACTGATGAGATTAGATCAATATTACCACTCACGTCACCCGCAGAGTTTCTTTTCATTTGAGTATATTACGTGTAGGCAGATAGCAGCTTTAAGGATAGCCTGCTTATGTATCAGCCTGTTAGAAGTTGTTAGCCGAAGAATAATTATCCTACGATTAATTCGAGATATTTTCTTCACAATCAGGCAGATGCACCTCTTACTTCCTTACCAATGTATGTCTTATATAAAGAGAAAGTATTGCATTCATGTCGAAATGAAGCTTCGTGTTGAATGTCCGAAGGGTGCCTAATTTAAATATCCAATTTCACCCTCTTAGCTCTTTTCTTAAGATATTTTGTTGACAGGTAGATAGATCCACTTTTTACTTACTCTTACCAATATATCTTGTATGCAGAGAGAGAAAGAGAGAAAGTATTGTATTCATGACAATAATTCAAGGTCGAGATTTTGATGGAAATACCCGTTTGGAGATTTGAGATCCCCTGAGGTCCAATAAAATGCCCTGTCAGTCTGTGAACAAAATATTTCAAGAACGAAAAGCGCCCTGAAGTTGAAACTTTATTTTATTAGGGCCTACCTCACTAGAATGTAACAAAAAGACTTTTAGTTAGTCCAGTAAATTAACAATTGATAAAAACACATAACATAGTAGATTCATTCTTTGACTGTAGAAGGTGTTAATTCAATGAAGACAAAACAATTTTTTGAAAAAATTATCTTGATATATTTTTTTCAGAGTATTATGACTTGGCTGACAAGCATGCACAATTAGACTGGTTTCGGCAACAACACTGCCATCTTCAGAATCATGAACTGCAAACAAGAATAAAGTTATAACAATTATTTTTTTACAATAAATCAACATGTTAAGTTTTTCTTTTTCTTTTACACGGTCTTATAAATACTTATTTTATATAAATCTTAAACAACATTTTTACATATATACTGTATATAGCCCAGCCATAATACTCTGAAAAATGAATCAAGATAATTTTTTCAAAAATTGTTTTGTCTTCATTGAATTAACACCTTCTACAGTCAAAGAATGAATCTACTATGTTATGTGTTTTTCAATTGTAACAAGAAGGTTTTATTCTCCCCCCCCAAATCTACTTTATACTTGAACTCCATCGAAAGATAGAAATTGCAATAGTAAAGAAATATTAATATTTTCCAATATTTAGTTAATTATCTATCTAGAGTTAGTAAGTACAATAGGAAACTAAATGTAACAATATTGAAAAGAAAATCTGGTGTAACACCAATTATTCAACTTTCACGCAGCGAAAAGAGCTAAGAGGTTGAAATTTTAAATTTCAGTTAGCGGCAGTGGCGTAACCAGGGGGGGCGGGGGGGCTCGAGCCCCCGCCCCAGCGCATCGAGACCTTGGCGCCCCCGAAATCGGCATAGGCGCCCTACGGCCTCTAAGATAGAGCCCAGCGAATGTGATTTTATCATATTCTTTTCATCGATTGTCTTAAAAAATTGATTGTTTTCTTTTAAAATTATATTACAACTTGAATTCTACTATTTTAAAAGAATTTAATTCCAAAAATAATAAATAACGTATATAGAGGCTTTATAATTAAAATTTTTTTTATTTTGCAATATATAAGCCTTAATTTGATGTTTTATGGCTGTGGAGATTTACTCAGGATTCGTATAAACCTTAATATTTAATTTTTTGGAATTCAAAATTTTTTTAAGCATGAAGGAATTGAGCTATGAGACTGAAATGTTATATTTAATTTAAACACCCCCGGGACCGTGAAAATAAGCTTTTAATCAAAATCGGCCAAAAAGTACTAGTACTTTACTGATATAGTTTTTCATTTTTTTCGATCTTCTCAAAATGAAAGGGCTTTTACCATTCTTCAGGCCCGCCCGAGCCCGCCCGGAATTTTTTCAAACCCGCCCATTCCCGCCCGAGATTTAGTGAATAAATGAACGAATGTCTAGCAATTTTTAAATAAAATTTCATTTGCATGCCCGTCCGCCCGAACCCGTTTATTTAGACTTGCTACCCGCCCGTAATTTTTTCATGGCCTCCAAAGCCCGCCCGGCCCGGGCGGGGTAACGGGCCAACCCGTACCCGTGCAGGGCTCTAATCGGGGGGTTCGGATCCCAGGCAGTCCGATGATTTTATTTAAGCCATTTGAATACCAAATGTCAAAGTCAAAGTCTTATATGGACCCTGTTATGCAATGGTGTGTCAAAGACCAAAAAATTCAAAATTGAGTTAAGCACGGAATATTGTTTCAAATACTTTAATTAATAGTATTTTTTATGAAACATGTTCTAAAAAAAATTTATATTTAATGCTACTTGCATAATTGACAAGAAAAATTATATATAATCCAATGTAAACAAAAAACTTTATTGTTGATTTTCTCAAAACTCGATGTTTGGTCTTTGACACCCCATTGCTTAACGGGATCCATATGGCCTAAGTTGCCGAAAAGACTGTGTGCATGTGTGTGTGAGTGTGAATGGGAAAAAAGTGTGTGTTAAAAAAACATGCGGAATGACTTCCCCGAGACTTTCTCCTATATTCTATTGGAATTACGTCTGGGTGTGTGTGTGAACACGATTGTAGATTTCTATCAACTTTTGGATTAAATTCGTCACTTGGAAGTAGTACTTTACCTAATAAGTTTTTTCAGAAATTTCGAAATTTTCAATTTCTTTGTCATATAATGATAAAATACTCAATTTTAAAAAGTTTTTATTCTTTGATATTTTTCCGAAAACTGAATAGTTTTGAAATAATCACAGAAGAAAACGACATTTTTCTTAAAAGCAAAGAAAAATCAAAACAAAATCATACAGGTGTCATTAAAAAACATGTAAATATAAACAAATTCGCTGAGGAAATTACAGGATGCAAGAAATTTGCCCGCCGAAGGCGGGCAATTGCTCGCCGAAGGCGAGCAAGGGGAGTCCAGGGGCGGAGCCCCTGCAAAATCGGCGCCCTAGTTTAAGCTTCGCCCCCCCGCCCTCAAAGGCTGGTTACGCCGCTGGTTAGCTGGACTCACTTTTTCGGACTCAGGGGACCTCAAAACGTGTATTTCCATCAAAATTTCGACATCTAATTATTGTCATGAATACAATACTTTCTCTCTTTTTCTGTATATAAGATATATAGGTAAGAGAGAGTAAAAAGTTAACAAAATATCTCAAGAACGAAAAGAGCTAGGAGGGTGAAATTGGATATTTAAATTAGGCACCCTTCGGACATTCAACACGAAGCTTTTGTATAAAATCGGCCAAAGATTACTAGTATTTTAATGATTTTAGTTTTTGATTTTCAAAAAACTACTTTAACAATTTTAATTAAAATTGGTAAAATTTTTAGATCCTCTTTAAATGGTATATTTTAATTTTCTCTCCAAAATTGTTTGAAATCTGATGATGATGTTTAAACTACATAAACCAAATATAACTACATTTTTAAACTAAACCTAGTGTTTACTTTTAATTATTATTATATTATTTTACTTTAATGTTTGAAATTCTATTTATTCTTGCTCTTCATAGGAAAGATATGAGAAATTGCCATGACAACAAAGTTACCCATTATTATAAATTTTAACTCTTGAGCTTGGTATCCTGTCCTATGCGACAAAAATTTATTGGCTACCAATAAATTTAAATAAATAGGGATGGGGTCTAAATGGCCTCCGATGTCGAAAAAGATCTTAAATAAAATAAAAAACTTTAAGCTATCGGTAATTAAATACATTCCGGCTACGTTGTCAGACATAACAATTTTTTTTCCTATGTTTGTAATCACTTTTACATTTATAACTAGCTCATAATCTTTAAACTATGAATGGTCTGATAACATAAAATAGCGACAAAAAAAAATCATGCTCAAAAATGCTTAATTAATATTGTTCAAATCAATCAATCCCAATTGAGATTGAGATAATTATGAAATTATAATTTCCAAAATCAAGATTTCCAAGGCTTGATTAAATGGAAATTAATTGTCTCGATTTAATTTCCCAAAGAGATGTTGTCAGATTCGAAATCGCATTTCGAAATATCATTTAATTATAAAATGATAGGAGAGAAGAGGGGAGGGGGAGGTGACAAAAATCCCTCTCTGTGACAATTAATTATAATGATAAATTCTCTCCCTTTTTAATTAATATTTAATAAATAATGAAAAAATCTGGCGGAACACAACTTTCAAACACCGTGCGACTTTATTTTTGGTTCTTGTATTCATTAATATACAATAATTTTATTAATAGATAATAAAATTCATGAAATGTTTATGAAAGGTTAAGTGCTCGTACCATTCAAAGGCATGTGAAAGACTGGCTTGTCAATGAATGAATCAATACCCATTAAAAAAAAAAAGGAGAGCACTTCAGGCTGTCAATTCTCTCTGGCCTATGAAGGAGAAAAAAAAATTCAATTAGACATGAAAAGGATTTTAAGAGTAACGAACCAAATAGAGTGAATGAAATATCTAGGGCCCTCATCAAAAGACCCGAAATATAAATAGGTTCATTATGCTGATTCAGATAGGCTACGTACTGGCCTGGAATTTCAAATTCCTTCCCTCTTAAATTGTTTGTAATTAGGTTTCTTAATTATATTTAAACAATCTGGAGTGACTGGTCCAGCATATAAACAAAGGAAAATATTTATATTTATAAAATTTTAAAAAGTTTTTGGCGAATTATCTATCTATATATATAATTCGCTAATGTCCGTCTGTCTGTCTGTCTGTCACGCTCTATTTAGGCCACTTCCCGTTGGAAATGAAATTTTATATGCTTAAAGAGGACATTCTAGGGATTACAGGAAAATTATTTTCATTCCGAAATTCCTATAATTTTTTGAGTTATTAATTCTTAAAGTTACGATTTCTCCCATAGGAAATGTATAGAGAAATATTTATGTATGGTCTTCAGAAGATTTCAATGACAAAATGAGAATATACATTTTAAAGAGAATCTAAAAAATAATTGATTTTTGAATTTTAATCAAAATCGTTTAAGCGAATTTTGAGAAAATCGAAAAAAAAAACTGAAAAACTGCATCAGTAAAGTACTAGTACTCTTTGGTTGATTTTGTTCAAAAGTTTCGTGTCACGTCCCATGTGGTGCCTAACTTAAATATAAAATTTCAACCCCCTAGTTCTTTTCGGTCTTGGGATATTTTGTTCAAAAAACCCACGACAGCAAACCCCTTTTTGGTGGGGGGGGGGTTTAAAAAGGGGGGCGCCCCACCCCCCGCCCATTCTCCCCCAAAAATAAGGAAGAGAAAAACAAAAAAAAAAAAAACAAAATACTCTCTCATTTAATAAAAACATCTTTTTAAAAAAAAATTGAAAAAAAAAGGGGAGGGATACAGCCGGGGTTTCGTCCAAAAGATAAATTTATTTATATTTCGTTACCTTGGCTACTATTTCTCCTATCTTTCCTATGAAGTACTAGAGTAAAGTTCAAACAATTTTGAGAGAAAATGAGAATATACTTTTAAGAGAAAAAATAATTGTTTATGAATTTAATCAAAATCGTTAGAGCGAATTTTGACAAAAAAATGACTAAAAAAGTACAGTGTGGGACAATATTAAGTCCCACCCAGGCGCTTCCACATGGCGTTTTTAGGGGGGCCCTGGGGGGCGGGCCCCCCCCCCCCTCCCTTTAAAAAAAAAAAAAAAATATTTTTTTTTTTTTTTTTTTTTTTTTTTTATTATTTTTTTTTCTCCTTTCTATTTTAAAAAAAAATTTTAAAAAATTTAAAAAAATTTTAAATTTTATAAATTTTTTTTAAAAATTATTTTTTTTTAAAAAAAAAAAAAAAATTTTTTTTTTTTTTTTTTTTTGGGGGGGGGGGGGTCCCCCCCCGCTTTCTACTTGTGATTATTTCATTGTTTTTATAAAAGAAAATGAAAATCTTTATTGGAAATTTTCTATGTTTGAAAGTTTCCATTAAAAAAAAATAGTAATATTTTTTTAAAAACAATGAAATAATCACACAAGTAGAAAACGCATGGGTGGGACTTAATATTGTCCCTCACTGTACATCAGTTTCTCTTTGGCTGGTTTTATTCAAAAGTTGCGTGTTGCCTACTAGAAAGATACCTACCTAACCTAAATATAAAATTTCAACCTCCTAGTTCTTTTAGTTTTTGAGATATTTTGTCCACAGGCAGACTCAGGGGACCTCAAAACGTGTTTTTCCATCAAAATCTCGACATCGAATTTTTTACTTGAATTCAATACCCTCTCTATATATTAACATATTAATATATAGCTAATAGAAAGTAAAAATTCTATTAACTTAAGAAAAGATAAATTATTAATTGAATAACTTTGATTATAGTAATTTTATTTTTCTTTCTGACTAATAATAAACGAAATTTCTTTACTATAATTCATAAAGATGTCCTTCGCAAATAATTTCCGAAATTTTAGTGCATAAAAATATCTTTGCCTATATAAAAGTTATTTTCCTTTTTCGAAAAGTCAAATATTTTTGGAGATATTTGACTTGAAATTAGATTTTTTTCACGGCCAAAAGGTGTTTATTAAATTTAAAATTTTAAAATCTAACAAGTAAGAATTGTGTATGAGCTTTGAGACATTAAAAATTTTTTAAACCAGAAAAGGCTTTTTGCTTATTTCAAAACCAGGTTTCCAAATTTTTATTCGTACTCACTGTATAACAATATTAGAAGGAGAAATGAATTATTTATCTCATGTACGTGTAATACAAGACCTGAAAAATATTAATAACTTTTTTTTACTATCAAATGTTTTTGCTGATTACATTATCAAAAAATCTATTACTTTTGTTGTATAGGTTAATTATTTGAAAGTCCGGTCAGTGCACTGGCATTCAATTACTCAACTAAATGAATTCAAAAAAAAATTATAGCCATTAACGGGGTGATTTTCTAGAACGCATAATAAAATTTTATATTTATTTTTTTGTTTTCTTTGGTAACTTTTACACTTTTCTTTAAATATGTTTAATAAAAAGTGTAAATGTGACAAAATAGTTCGTTGATTTAATTTCTCTTTTACTCTAGGGCCAATTTTAGAGTTTCTGCCTCTTGTGCTAGAGGTCAAGTCAGAAATTTCTTATTTCTTTTGTCCTTCAAAATCGAAACTTATTTAAATTTCGTTTAGTATTTGCAAGAGTTAATAAATATATTGAAACATATCACCTCGTGTTTTTAGTTTTAATTTATATTTATTAGAAAAATGTGCGATATTTGTTAAATTAATAAATAGCCATTAAAATTTCATCGATCTGATCAGAGAGACGAGAGCATCGTGGGGTTTTTTTTGCCTAATGGCAACCCAAATAACCAACTCTTTAAATACGCAAGCGATTGCTTCAGTTTCCCTAGAGAAGCCTATTGAAATTTTTTTTATTCTTCACAAAAGAACAATTTTTTTTTTTATAAAATTTCTTATCAACTATTAACTCGATTATTCAATTTAAATAATGCCAATTTCTCCGAGTCAATAACCTTAGGATGTGATAAAACATAATGAATGAATGAATTATTCTTTGGAATGTTAAACAGAATTTGATAACAAAAAATACTAAATTTATCATTCGAGTTTTTTCATCTCCAAGGAATTTCAAATACATTTATTTATCTAATTATTAATTTTTTATTAACGTAAAAGCACAGTTTTTAATCATATTAATAATCATAGGTCTTTATTCAGGATTATTATTTGCAATTCTTAATTTAGAAACATAAGCAAAGACAAAATAGGGGTGTACAAACATCAAAAATTTTTATATTTTGTCAAGAATTTGCCATGTTCATTGAAAGATTTTCCTCTAAATTTATTCTAAAAAAACCTCTTCTCAGAATATAATTTTTACTTTATCCTACCTCTATATATAGGCTATGTTAATATATATAGAGAGAAAGTAGTATTGTCAAAAATTCGATGTCGAGATTTTGATGGATATACACGTTTTGAGGTCCCCTGAATCCAAAAAAGTGGTTTTCGCGACATGGTCTGTTTGTCTGACTGTCTGTCTGTGAACAAAATATCTCAAGAACGGAAAGAGCTAGGAGGTTGAAATTTTCTATTTAAGTTAGGCACCTCCATGGGACGTGACACGAAGTTTTTGAACAAAATAGACCAAAGAGTACTAGTACTTTACTGATGTAATTTTTCAGTTTTTTTCGATTTTCTCAAAATTTGCTACAACCATTTTGATTAAAATTCATAAACTCACATATTTTTTAGATGCTCTTTAAAATGTATATTCTTATTTTGCCATTGAAATCTTCTGAAGATCACTTTACTCTTGTACTTCATAGAAAAGATAGGAGATTTTACATGTCAACACAAACACTGTGACAAGCACAGAACACAACTTTCGATTACCGAAGGTAAGAGAAAGTTGTGTGCTGTGCTACCAGTCACACCAGATTTTTTTTTATTACAACTAAAATAATACAAATTTGAATGTTTAAAATTTTATTATTCTAACAAAAATCTTAATAAATACAAAAATGTAAATATTATAATACAAAATATACATAATAATTTTTTAGAGTCTCCTCTCTTAATTCGAAACACTGGAGTGGTAGATAAAAATCACAATTTGGTTTTTTTTTTTTGTCATTTCTTGATAAATATTTATTTATTTCTTAAACTTTTTGCCCATATCAACATCAAATAGGAGATCGTTAATTTTCTTCATAAGATACGCACACGATTTTTTATCCAGCTCCCTTAAATGGCAAGCAATATAATCGCCAAAAGCGTCGAATCGATCTCGAGATCCCGAAGGCCTTGAACTCTCTTCTTCTGCAGCTGCTGTCCCATTTCCATCTTCATTCTCATACAATTCGCAAATTTTACGTTTTTGACCGCCGCTACTACAGCCACCAACAGCGTTGTTTGTAATTATCTTTTTTGATGTTATAATACTCGTTAATGAATCGTCATTTGTTACAAATTCCTTATCTTGATCTAAATCCTCTTGATTAAAATGTTCATTTAGAAAAGAAAGTTCTTGAAGATTTGGGTTATCTTCAATTTCAGTTTTCACTTTAATTTCATCTTCCATAATAAAATGAGTTTCAAACATTTGATTCTGTAAATAAAATAAAAAAATAAAATTATTTTAAGACTTGGCTTCACTATTTTGAGCATGGTATAATGATTTTAATGAATAAAGTTTATAATTTGTCCACCTCTGAATTTTTTTTTATACTTGATAAAAAAGTGAAAAAAAATAGACTAATAGTAGAAATGAAATTTAAGATAATTTCAGATTCTGAATTTTTGATTTATCAATTGGTTTCTGAAATATAAACGTGTTGAGTCTAGCCGCGTGTTTTTATTGTTCAGGTGTGACGTCACTGGACATGAAAAGACCATAGAAGAAAAAATTTCTACGCAAAATTACGATAATTTCAGATTTTGAATTTTTGATTTATCATTTGGTTTTCGAGATACAAACGTGTTGAGTCTAGCCGCGTGTTTTTATTGTTCCGTTGGGACGTCACTGGACGTGAAAAGACATAAAGGAACCCTCCCTCACTAGCTCAATCCGAGTGGAAGGGACGCAGCATTTCGTAACTCGCATGAATCAAACTGCGTAAAAATTTTGCTTCGAAAAATAATCTATAAATAATTGAAGTCTTTTATGCTTAATAAAAATAGTGAAAAAATAGACTAATAGAAGAAAAGAAATTTCTACGAAAAATTACGATAATTTCAGATTTTGAATTTTTGAAATATCGGTTTTCGAGATATAAACGTGTTGAGTCTAGTCGCGTGTTTTTATTGTTACGGTGTGACGTCACTGGACATGAAAAGACATAAGAGAACCCTCCCTAGCTCAACCCGAGTGGGAGGAATGCAGCATTTCGTAACTCGCTTAAAAATTTCACTTCAAAAAATATTCTATAAATAATTGAAGTCAAATTGATTAAGTCCAAAAAGTAAAATAAAATTAATCATTTTGACTTCTATGTTAAAAAAAAAGTACCTGAGGAAAGAATCTTCTCTCTTTGCTGTAAAATTTGTCGTATAGAAAAGAGAAACTTTTAAAAGCAAACCATGTCGATTCAAATGGTTCATTCTCTAATTCTTTATTACGATATTTTTGACGTTCTCTACGAAATGACGCTAGCAACGACGTCATTTTTCTTTTCAATTCTAAAATATCACACTCCAACTTCATAACATCTAAAATCTCATTCCATGCTTCGTTCTTTCGTAATGTGAATTTGAATAACGGATGTGCGGAGTCCCATAATATGGGACGTTTTCTATATTCATCGATAAAGGCTAATATTCTCTTATCAGTCCACTCCATAATTATTTTTTTTTTCGTAGAATACGATATAGCCTATTGCTCTCTCAACTCTCTCAACACGACTGACTGTGAGCCTGGGAGAGCGTTGCGAGCGTCAGCGAACGCCCGTTCACTTGGTTCTTGCTCGCGTTCGGGTTCGTTTAACGAACTTAGCCGAACTCTCTCGAGTCGGGGAGCTAGGAAATAATCAATTTTTCCCCTCCAATGTAGGCGCTTAGCAGTACGGATGATAATGTGATGAAATACAGGATGGTTTCGGTTACAATGAATAAAATAATTTAGCAATTTAATCTTTAATATTAGAAACCCGTCAACTTCACTTTCGAAATAAAGAAAAACATTCCATATTAAAAAAAAAAAAAAATTAAGTATTAAAATCTTCTCGAAGTGGATGTTGCTTGTAATTATTATTTGAAGGAGGTACGCCTATATAGCTGAGTGTTGATATTCAAATAGGTAGAAAGAATGAGCAAGCAGCTACTTATATTTCAATTTATTAATAAACCAGGGCCGACGTTTCGGTCACATATGGTACCATCTTCGAGGCCAGGTTAATGTCTGGTCCCATATGTGACCGAAACGTCGGCCCTGGTTTATTAATAAATTGAAATATAAGTAGCTGCTTGCTCATTCTTTCTACCTATTTGTAATTATTAGTTATACCTAGATTAAAAATAAATAATTATTAGCCTAAATAAATTACATTCTTCCCTATTGTGAAAAAATATCAATATTTTGATGATTTAATTGAGGTGTATAGCTGATAATACAGTTTATTTAAGGTTGAGGAAATCCCAAATGAGCAACGCAGCTAGTCGTTTTTTCAATTTTTATTTAAATATAAAGTGCCAGGGCCAACGTTTCGGTCGCATATAGGACCATCATCAGGGCCAAGCCATTGTTGATTTATTATTCTTCTTGGTCATATTGGCCAAAGAAATTATTTATAATACAACAAATCCAATGACCAAATTGTTAGAAATAGTTATTGGCCAAGAGGAATAATAAATTGACAATGGCTTGGCCCTGATGATTAGGGCTGGACGGTAATGGATTTTCATTACCGACCTCGATAATGAAAAAAAAACCGGTTTTTCTCGAAAGTCGGTAAAAATTTTTTACCGCCCGCGGAACCAAAGTTTGCCGTTTGCCGCCCGCGGAACAGAAATTTGCCGCCGCGGAACATTTTTTTTTTCGCGGAACCAAAATTTTTTCCCCCGCGGAACAGAAATTTGCCGCCGCGGAACCAAAGTTTGCCGCCGCGGAACATTTTTTTCCCCGTCAGAAAAAATATTTTACCTTTTTTTTAGAGACGCCAATTTTTTTGCCGCCCGCGGAACAGAAATTTGCCGCCGGGAATCGGAACATTTTTTTTCGCGGAACCAAAATTTTTTCCCGTCAGAAAAAATATTTTACCTTTTTTTTAGAGACGCCAATTTTTTTTTGCCGCCCGCGGAACAGAAATTTGCCGCCACGGAACCAAAGTTTGCCGCCGCGGAACATTTTTTTCGAGGAACCAAAATTTTTCAAAAAAATATTTTACCTTTTTTTTAGAGACGCCAATTTTTTGCCGCCCGCGGAACAGAAATTTGCCGCCGCGGAACCAAAGTTTGCCGCCGCGGAACATTTTTTTCGCGGAACCAAAATTTTTTCCCGTCAGAAAAAATATTTATTTTACCTTTTTTAGAGACGCCAATTTTTTGCCGCCCGCGGAACCAAAGTTTGCCGCCGCGGAACATTTTTTTCTCGCGGAACCAAAATTTTTTACCGTCCGAAAAAAATAAGTTTTTTCCGACTTTCGAAAAAAAACCGGTTTTTACCGAATTAGAGGTTCGTTACCGCGTTTTCGGTAAAAAATTTTTACCGGTTCTTACCGGTAAACCGGTTTACCGTCCAGCCCTACTGATGATGGTCCTATATGCGACCGAAATGTTGGCTCTGGCACTTTATTTTTAAATAAAAAGAAGTAAAGAAAAAACGACTTGCTGCGTTGCTCATTTGGGATTTCCTGAACCTTAAATAAAATATTTTGATGGTAATACACGTTTTGTGAGTTCCTGAATCCAAAAATAGTCTCTATGTGTATTTGCATCTGTGTGGTAAAAAAAATCACAAAAGACTAAGTTGAAATTTGCTATAACTAAAGCCCGGATTCCTATGCAATTGCATATTCTAATTGCTAACTGGAAACGCAATTTTCCATCCGAAGCCTGCTGTCTTGGCACTAGGGTTCAAATTTTTGCATATTTGGTGAATATTGCATATTTATGCTCAGAGGCCTACCTTTTGTGGGTACGTGGATGGCGACCACGAGCTACTCGAGGTGGGGCAGGCAATCCTTCAGTTCTTTGTATGTCTGTCTCTTCCTTCCTCTTTTCAACAGGTGTCAGACCTTGCGACCTGTCCTATTTCTTCCTGTCGCAAAAAGGCATGATAGGGTTGTAGGGGAAAAGTGAGGTCCGCTGACCCCGCATCGCGGAAATAAGAAGACAGAAGAAGAAGAAGGGGAATATTGTATATTTCAAACTTTTTAACATATGTCGACAAGTTTTATTTTATTTTAATTTTCCAATTTTATTGAAGTTGCGTGCTTTGCGGTTAGTCACAACAGAATTGTTTGTTTTTTTAATCATTTCGGTTACTGTTGCGGCTATTTGGCTTAAATTCAGCGGAATATATTTATGAAAAAAAAATCATTTCGCGGGCGCTCAACGTCATTCTTCCCCCAGGCCACCCATACAAAATTAGAGCGCTGCTTGGCATTACATAGATCTGGCTGGTTGTTATTTTTTGTGAATTTATCCCAAGTTTCCATAGATAAGAAAATTCCGTTATGGGTATTTTTTATGCCTTAGCCTGGGGCCTTAGACCATGTTGTTTTGGTTGTCTAGTCGCAGGCGCTGCAAGTCACGCTTATCTCCCTCTCGCTTCCTATTCTCATCATTTTCCTTTATGAAATTTATATCAAGCGGAAGGGAAAGAAAATCTACTACCCCTTTTACAAATTAAATAGGTTTCGGTCGTGAGAGGAATTGTCTATAAAGGTGATTATAAAAAATAAGATGCCAGTTAGGGATAAATTCAAAAATTAAAATTTCTTTTTATTCGAATTTTAAATAATTGTTTCGGACGTCAGTCACGTCCCCCTTTAGGACAATTGTTTATTAAATACATAGGAATGTATCCCAGCATATTTTTGGATGTTATATAGAGAGAAATTATTGGGTTCATGTCGAGATTTTGATGGATATACACGTTTTGAGGTCTCCTGAGTCCGAAAAAGTGGTTTTTGCAACTTGGTCTGTCTCTGTGTGTCTATGAACAAAATATCTCAAGAACGAAAAGAGCTATGAGGTTGGAATTTTCTATTTAAGTTAGGTACCCTCCGGGCACATGACACCAAGCTTTTGAACAAAATCGGCCAAAGAGTACTAGTACTTTACTAATGTACTTTTTTAGTTTTTTTTTCAATTTTCTCAAAATTTGCTCAAACGATTTTGATTAAAATTCAAAAATCAATTATTTTTTAGATGCTCTTTAAAATGTATATTCTTATTTTGTCAATGAAATCTTTTGAAGCACATTTTACTCTTGTACTTCATAGGAAAGATATTAGAAAAGGTTGCCATGGTAACAAAATATAAATATTTGCTATCTTTTACATCTTGAATCTTAATATATCGGTGAAAACTAAATATATGTCGACACAAAAAAATCTGCTGTGACAAGCAAAGAACCTACTTTCGATTACCGAAGGTAAGAGAAAGTTGTGTGCTGTGCGACTATACACACCATATTTTTCTATCGTGAATATGAAATAAAAATTCAACAGGCTGTTCCTTATTTATGCTCGCCTCCATCATATTGGCAATACATCTTTTGCAAATGATCATTTACAAATGAGGCTATTTTTAATAGATTAGCTACGCAATAAATTTTTTAAGAATTTCTTTCATGTTATTTTTAAATTTTTCGAAGATAATATATCATTTTCTTTTACTCATACTTTGTTAAAGAAAGATTTTTTTATGAAAATAGATCGTCGATCAACATTCAGAGTTTTGATATTAATTTTTTTTTGATTTTTCGTCTTCATCCAGTAAAGGTGCAATTGCACATATTTTTTTTTTAATTCCCATGCATAGGCCTAAATCTTTTTAATATTTTTTTTCATGCGTTTTTAAGCAATCGTGTTCACACACACAGATATAATGCCAAAAATGATTTTTTTTTGGACTCAGGGAGGTCTAAAAAATCTAATATTGCGGTGCCCCTAAAATTTTTTTAACATTTTTACACTTTTGAAAAATCGGCCAATCATTATTTAACAAGACTGTGAGTGTTGTTTATTGGGATGTTTGGCCTCACCAATAAACAACACTCACAGTCTTGTTAATTATATCTTTGACTTGTTAAGTCCGAATCGAGGTATTTTGAATACTATATCTTGTTTGGCTGACATCCTCTCCTTTTATTTATCTAATCGTTCGACAGCCACCTTTCAAATCAAAAGAATTAAATATTATATACCTTATATATTCAAGATACGTATATCAATCACTATTCAACTCAACTGAGGAATATGTAAATTCATGTTCCAATCATTGGAATTGCTTGAATACTCTGTACATTCTATTGTTCTTCAATCAAGAACAACATATTAAAGGCATTAAAAGTTTTAATTACCCATCATATACTTCGTTGATAATCGATTAAATAATGCATATTTTAATGTTATTTGATCATTTGAAATAAATTCTTTTCCCTAAGCAATCTATTTACTGAGGCGTGAACTACCGTTAAAAAAAGGGATTTTTTAAAGAAGAAAAAAAGAAGGGGTGGGGTGGGGGTTGGGAGAGAGGGTGGTCAGGAAGTGGCGCCCCCTCTCCTTTTGAGTGTGGGAGTGGATGCTCTCAATCTGTTTCACGGCCGATTTGACGCTCAATATTGCGTCCATCAGGCACACAATACGAGCAAGCCAGATGTCCCTTAAGGCCCTTTGCGCCATTTGCCATTTCAAACTGGAGGAGGGGGAAAAAAATTATATCACTGTGTTATAAATTTTTTACTCTTGCCTTTTTTTTACTATTCTGTCTTATTAAAATAATTAGCATTCCATGTTTTAAAAGACCATATATTTATTTAACGAACGAAAAGTCTATTTTTCTCTATAGTTGTTATTATTGATATATTAATAATAAATGATATACTAGCCCATATGTATCAATATCAAGCACGATTAATTCCCCTCAGGGCAGAGTCCGCCCTTCTCTCTCACTTGGCTCTTTCCTTCTCCTAAACTGAGCTAAACTAACTCTATAATTCATTCGACCTTCATATATCTTCTCCACTGATAAACAATCAGAAATAGAAACTGGCGGGGCTTTGTAACTATTCTAACGACCAATGGATGCTCTGGCAATTCAAGGTTTGTTTTCTTTAATCGCACCACACTCATAATATGTACAAAGAAAGAACGAATGATATACGTAACTTGTTGACTTTAGACAAATTTTTATTTTATAGACGTACATCAAATACAAGACTAAATTATATTTGTTTTGTAATTAAAAAAATATCTATTACACGTACGTTTCATTTTTTTTGACAATTTCAATCTATTGATACCTTATGTTGGATTTTCTGATATTGGAATTTTGAATTTTTGACGCGAATATGCTCAGGGGCCCACATCTTGTGGGTACGTGGATGGCGACCACGAGCTACCCGAGCTGGGACTGGCAGTCCATGGCTGTCCCTACCTTCTATATTTTCAACATGCGTCAGACCGTGCCACGTTCTATTTCTTCCGGTCGCAAAAAAACCCATTCCACCGACCCTCACTGCTGAAATAAGGCTAGGAAAGAAGAATTTTTGTCGCAAATCCCTAAAAGTGTGGTACTTTAGATAATTTAACATAATATGTTCTACATTTTCCTTTTTCTTTTTTGTTGCAGAGAGTCCAGAATTGGTTAGGATATACCTTACCCATTTGATCTCGCTGTATACAGTAGTTTTCAGTTGTGCGATTATTCTGTGTTTTGTGGTATGACTTCTCAAAATTAGATACACCGTTGGTCTATCTTCGGTGAAGAGATCTTTATAAATCGTATTATATTTTCTCTTGTATGCTCTCGTCCCTATTTGTTGGTTTCTAGATGCTTCAAGTTTTTCTATTTTGATTAAAATTTTTTCTCATTTATTTTCTCAAATTGCATATTTGTTGGTTTTAATATTTCCATTAGCTTTGGCGATTTCCGCTGGTGGGGATGCTCTTTAAACATAGATTTGGCTTTCTGTTTTCAGACATTTCTGCCAATTTAATCCACCATCTCAGAGTCTTCTTAATTATTGTATATCGTCGTTGATTCTGAAATACCTGCTATGTACATTTTTAGTGATTTATAAATAAATTTAAAACCTGTTATGTGTGCTCAATAATATAATTGTCAGAAATATTTGCTATGTGCTACGAAAAATATACTTAAAATGCAGCGGCTAAAAACTGAGAGCTAATTTTTTAAATAGTTTTTTGACATTCCTGTAAAATTTTATTTTTTCATATATTAGCAGGTTTTTAAGAATCAACGTCCATATGTATATTGCATTGGTTCCAGATATAGATAGTCATTTGGTGTTTGTTTCGTCTTCCCATTTTTGGACAATATTCAAAAACTCTAAATTTTTTACATTCTCACTTTTGATTTGAAAAGGTAACACTAGTCGACAAAAATGAACTTTTTTTCTTTCACAAGAATGAAGATATGAAATTCTACAAGTATTTTTCACCCTGGTCAGATATGTAGTTAGAATTTTTCCATCAGGCACAGTTTAGAGATATAGAGCAAAATAGATTTTGGTCGAAAATGGGCTCTAAAACGGTTTATTTAAAGTTCAAATTATTTTTAACGCCGCACCCCGTCAAATTATGCAGAAGTTAGAATACATATAAATTTTTAAAGTTTCATTAAAATCGGAGGTCATTTAGACGTGCCGCAAACGGCTTAAAAGTTTCAAAAAATCGAAATTTTCAAGATTTTTTTGCGCTTTGGTCACCTAATACAAATTTTAGATACCTGAATGCAAAACACCATATTGTGATATTCTATAGTTCTTTGGCTTTCTAAAAATCATTCATTCATAAAAAATCTGCTATTTATTAACGAAATTATGAACAAAAACGTGGGCAAAAGAAAAAACACAAAGTACACTCACTGGACGAAAAAAAATAGACCTCTTGTTCTTTTTACAAGTATAAAGAAAGATATGAGATTCAAAAAATATTTTTTTTTAATAATATATAATAAAGTTAGTGCCCGTGACTCGATGCTCAGAGAGGATACATTAGCTTATCGTGGATAGGGTTCGCTTTTTAATTCAATTGAAGTCCATTTTTTTCGACCAGTGAGTGTACTTGTGTTTTTTCTTTGCCCACGTTTTTGTTCATAATTTCGTTAATAAATAGCAGATTTTTATGAATGAATGATTTTTTAGAAAGCCAAAGAACTATAGAATATCGTACATATATGTGTTTTGCATTCAGGGGTATCTAAAATTGTATTAGGGGTGACCAAAGCAAAAAAAATCTTGAAAATTTCGATTTTTTGAAACTTTAAGCCGTTTGCGGCACGTCTAAATGACCTCCGATTGGAATGAAACTTAAAATTTATATGTATTCTAACTATCTGCATAATTTGACGGGGTGCGGCGTTAAAAATAATTTGAACATTATAAATAAAAGCCGTTTTAGAGCCCATTTTCGACCAAAATCTATTTTGCTCTATATCTCTAAAACTGTGCCTGATGGAAAAATTCTAACTGCATATCTGAATTCAGGGTGAAAAATGCACTAGGTTCACTAATCAGATATCTTGTGAAAAAAACCTTGTCGACTAGTGTAATTTATCATTTAAAGCACGTCACTCAAGTAACAAGTTATATTTTTTTTAGTTTATTATGTGTTGGCACTTCCCTGATACAAATTTTAACTCGCTACATATTAAAAACGTCAAATTTTAGAGTGTCGGTATTTTTTTCTTCTTATTCACTCTTCTACCACATAGCATGAAAGCTTCTATCAATAATAGCAATTAAAAATCAATTAATAAATAAACAAAAGATTATTCAGACAGAGGAAGGACTCTTTAGAATTGTATAAATAATTCAATAATAAAAGTTCAAACAATGATTCATACTTTTCAAATAAAATCATGTTTATCTACTATTTATGAACTTCTATTTACTTTGATCTTTTATTAATTAAAAAAAAAATCATTTCCAATGTGTTTTCGATTTTTTTTTAAATCTTCTAAAATTATAAATTATGAATAATAAATATTTTACAAATTGGAATACTTGCTCACATTTCCCACCCACAACGAATGTATAAAACATCAACTAAAATTATCTAAAGGTCACTTTGCTTTTTGCTTTACTCTTTCTCTCTTGACGCCAAGAATCACGCTTATATTTTTATTTATTTTTTGACCTAGTGCTTCGCTTGCTTTATAAATATTAAATCAAATAGTATTGGAATATTTTATACTTCGATATTATAATAAAAATAATCTTATTGAGTGTTTTTGCAAAGACAAAATTTTATGCTTTTACCAGAGTCGATTAGGTACAAATATAGCCTATATTTTTTTTTCTTAGACACTCAGGGACTCACTTTTAGTGATCACGAGTTACCTGAGCTAACGGCATTTCTTCCTTTCCTTTGTCAGCCTTTTTTCTCTTTTTTCATATCAAGCTTCAGGCTTGCTTTTCTCTCGGTCTCATTTCTTTAAAAATTAATTTTGGCCAAGATAGAAGATTTTTTTCTTAGAGTAGGTTGCTTCGGTTCTAATTAAATAGCTATATCTCGGATAAGCTGCTTGACTTTGGCATTTGAGTCTTTCTAGTGCTAGTTAAACTAATCATATTATTTATTAAATAAGAGCTCAGATAATAGTTTGATTTCTAAGAGCCAACGCTCGATATAAAGCTTAATTGGACCCTGTTATGCATTGGTGTGTCAAAGACCAAACATCGAGTTTTGAGAAAACCAACATTAAAGTTTTTTGTTTTCATTGGATTATATATAATTTTTTTTGTCAATTGTGCAAATAACATTAAATATAAATTTTTTTAGGACATATTTCATAAAAAATACTATTAATTAAAGCATTTGAAACAATATTCCGTGGTTAAGGTGCGGGTCTCGGGGTGCTAATTTTGGGAGTTTCCAGCGGCCACAATTTTGAAGCTATCGACCTCAAATTTTTTTAAAATTAAGCTATTTAAAATATCTACAAATAATAGAAGCCCTTTTTTTGATTTTCGCAAAAAAAAAAAAATTTTTTTAGATTAATAGCATTAAATAAAAGATGCCCCCGGATTTGGCGTAGTAAGTAGCGCGCCTACCTCCTATACCAAACGTCGCGGGTTCGGACCCAGGCAGTCCGATGATTTTATTTAAGCCATTTGGATACCAGATGGCTTAAATAGAAATGCCTGACCCCACAATAGATATATTCTCTACAACGGTTATCGTCAAAGTCTTATATGGCCTAAGTTGCCGAAAAGACTGTATGAATGTGAGTGTGAATGAGAAAAAAGTGTGAATGTTTAAAAAAAAAAAAAAAAAAAAATAAAATAAAATAAAAGATATTTTAAAAAAAGGAGGTCTATAAGTTGTAGATAATTAAATTAGTAATCATTGTGTTAAAGAATAATTAATTTTTTGCCTTTAATTAATTAGCTGGTAGCTCTAGAATGAAATGGAATAAGTCCCTTATATTCCTATGGGGAACACTAACCGCCTCGAGTCAATCGTGTTTTAACGATTTTTCGTGACGCGCACCTTAACTCAATTTTGAATTTTTTGGTCTTTGACACACCATTGCATAACAGGGTCCAATTAAGAGCTGAAAACACAATTTTAATTTATTGTATTTTCTCTTTTTTTTATGAATTTTCCTATACTCGATAATACAAATGACCGAAGAAATCCAGAATTTTTATTTGTCAATGTTCAATATAATATTTTTTAGAAATTAACTTCCTAACTTCACCAAACTCTCCTTATACCTCAGATGGCTAATTATATGTGAAAAACTTTTTTTTTAACTGCAAGGTTAAGCATATTCTTGTTTACTATATCGATGATTTGCTATCGGTCGGATAACTTTCTTAGTTGATAGAACTGCAGAAACCGGCCCTTTGTAGATCAATTTTTACTTTCTCTTAGTCTATATATGAAATATATAGAGAGAAAGTATTCGATTCATGTCAAAAATTCGATGTTTTAATGGATCTTCACGGTTTATTTTAGTTAGCCATGAACAAGAGACAATTTGAAATAGCTTTTAAAATTTGCATTCGTATCTTCTTCCTTCAATAATGATTGGTTTTATTAGTTGTTCTCCCCTATCTATTTTGACAGATATAAAATTTAGTACCATTCCACCCAATCAAACTTTTTTTACCCCTTTTTATTACTATTTTATATACCTTATGCATTAAACAAGTTTTACTAGTCTAATAAATAATTTAATTAAATCTTGAAAAGCCGCAATGCAGTAATTCTTATTGAAATTTTTTTAAACAAAATAGATTTGTTGATGGATTTGTTTTTTTTTTTAATAAAATTATTTTTACGGTGTCAAATGAACAATCAAATTAAATTAATTTACATCTTTTTAAATAAATAGGCTGAACGTACACCAAATGAGCAAAACGTTTTGCTCAATTGCAACGCACACCAATTGAGCAAAAACGTTTTGAGACAAAACGTTTTGTCCAAGAGCAAAACGTTTTGCTCAATGCCAACCCACACCGATTGAGCAAAACGCTCAATGGCAAAACATTTTGTTCTATGATGTCGAGAGGTGTTTAGTAATTTCAAGAAAGATTTAATAAATAAACTTCTACTTGGTTTATAATATCATAAAATGTATATTATAATACATATTTAGGTCGATTACATAATCTAGTTAATTATATCATTTAATATATAGGTCTATTCTATATTCGTATAAATTAACTCTAAACAAAAAAATCTGGTGTGACTGCTGCTTGTCACACCAGATTTTTTGTGTAGACATATATTTAGTTTCTGCCGATATATTAGAATTCAAGATGTAAAATTTATAAGTATGGGAAAATATTTATATTTTGTTACCATGGCAACCATTTCTCCGATCTTCGCTATGAAGTACAAAAAAGTAAAGTGGTCTTCAGAAGATTTCAATGCCAAAATAAGAATATACATTTTAAAAAGCATCTAAAAAATAATTGATTTATGAATTTTAATCAAAATCGTTTGAAGCGAATTTTGAGAAAATCAAAAAAAAAAAAACTGAAAAGGTACATCAGTAATATACTAGTACTTTTTGGCCGATTTTGATTAAAAGCTTATTTTCACGTCTCAGGGGGGTGCCCTAACTTAAATATAAAATTTCAACATCCTAGCCTTGCTTAAAATTTAACACACAGACATACAGACAGACCATGTCGCCAAAACCACTTTTTTGGATTAAGGGGACCTCAAAACGTGTATATCCATCCAAAAATCGACATCGAATTTTCTGACATGAATCCAATACTTTCTCTCTTTATATATTAACATATATATAGAGGTAAGAAAAAGTACAAATAAACTGAAGGAGGTCCTTAATGAAAATCTCAAAACGTTTCATCTAAAAATATTTGATTTCCATATTCTTTGTTAAAAAATTAATGTTAGCTCGCATTTAATTTATATGCAACCCCGTTTTGATCGTTAATGTTTAGATAAAATTAATAGTCAAGTCGTTCCATTTGAAATGAATGAAATGCTTTGCTCTCCTCTTCAATCTATCTCTTGTTTCCTCTCCGTCTCTCTCTCGTTCTCTCGATCTCGCTTTTCGTATGCATATTTTATTCAACTTTGGTAATGGCAACAGACAACGCCTTAAAGGGGCTCGCTAATGACGTCATCAGTCGCCTTGGAGTTGTAGTGACAAATACACCATCTGAGATCGACATCAGACATCCGACATCAGGCAGCAGGCGACAGGCGTCTCTTATTTTTAGAGTCAAGAAAGACAGTCTGTCTGCTTGGGGCTTTTTTTCTCACAATTCGTTATTGTTGCGTTGATGTCTGTATGTCAACAGCGTTAGATGATAGTTTTAAGTACTGGAAAAAATTCCTTCTTATTTTTATTAACAGGAACAAACTTTTTGTCTAACAATTATTATATGGGTGTAAATGTTACATTCCATATCATATAGTAATAATCAGACTAAAGTAAAACAAATATTGAGTTTATAATCGATCAGGCAGGACCATTTGTCCCCTCACCCTCAAGGTTTATGCTTTTTTTTAATTTTATATTTTCTAAAAAGATAATCTACTGTCCGGTTTCTTTTCTCTTACCTTCGATAATTGAAAGTTGTGTTCTGTGCTTGTCACACCAGATTTTTTGTGTCAACATATATTTCCGACAGTACTGTACATTCGAATTTCAAGATGTAAAATTTATATACATGGGGAAATATTTATATTTTGTTACCATAGCAACCATTTCTCCTATCTTTTCTATGAAATACAAGAGTAAAGTGGTTTTCAGAAGATTTCATTGGCAAAATGAAAATATACATTTTAAAGAGCATCTAAAAAATAATTGATTTTTAATCAAAATCGTTGAAGCGAAATTTTGATAAAATCGAAAAAAACTGAAAAATTACATTAGTACTTTTTGATCGATTTTGTTTAAAAGCTTTATTTTCACGCCCCAGGGGGGTGCTTAACTTAAATATAAAATTTCAACCTCCTAGCTCAATTCCTTGATGCTTTAAATTGAACACACAAAGACAGACAGACAGATCATGTTGCAAAAATCACTTTTTTGGATTCAGGGGACCTCAAAACGTGTATATCAATCAAAATCTCGGCATCGAATTTTCGAAATGAATCCATCTATAGGCTAATTATATATATGTATATTAACATATACATACAGGCAAGAGAAAGTAATATAGTCCCAGACTAGGCTTTATTTGTGTAAATAAAGACTATTCTGAGAACTGCTTCTCCCCTCCCCCTTCAAAGGCTTTACGCCACTGATCATGTCGCATGAAAATAAATGAGGACTCCATTTCTAAATTTAAAAAAATTAAGCATATTACATTTCATGTTGATATTAAAAAAAAGATAAATGGCCACATTAAATTTCTTTTTTTTAGCCCAGTACTAAATCTCACACTAAATGAATCATTTAATAAGTTTTATTTTGATTTTTCGTCTTTTTCTCCTGACTAATAAAGACCATTAAAATTGACAAATTTGACTGTATTTTTTTTTTTATTCATGAAATTTTTAATGGAAAAGAAGAAAGACTATATTGTATCATAGATTCTTAAATTTTGATGTAAGTAGGATATTTGTCTTTGATGTCGCACCGATATCCTTCGTACTGTATTTTTACTTTTTTTCGTTTAGTTTTTTTAAATTATTTCCATTTGGCCAATGAACTTTATTAAATTAGGTATGCTTGAAGGATTACATTTTTTAAAGTATTCAGAACTTCGAATTTTTTTTATTAAATAAATATTTGCAATGCAGTCGCAGGACCTAAATAAAAAAAATAAATATTGCAATATCATTGAAATTTACATAATTAAAAAAAAAGAAAAAAAAACAAAACATTTTCTTCTTCAACTTATTAATTGTAAATGTACGAGGCCAGGTCATTAAGTTCGTGACTTTTTGAATTTCCCGCCTCTTAACTGAAATGGCAACACTGCTCGAGTCAGCAGGCAACTATCAGCTGACTCCTGTCGAAATTTGAACCAGCTGGGTCTTTTAGTTTTTGTTTGACATCCATTAATAGAAGACTACCTCGTGATTTGAGAAGAAAATGGAAAAAAATGAATTTTCAGTTTCCATGGAAAAATCCATGAATTGGGATACGAATTGCTCCCTCATCCGCCCTATACTTCGGATTTAGTCACGAGTGACTATTTCTTGTTTCCAAACCTGGAAAGGGAAGAGATTTGACTCCAACGATGAAATCATCTTACAAACAAATACCTATTTTAATGTCTTCGGCCTTATTTTTGGAAGGGATAAAAAATTGAAGAAACGTTGGACAAAGTGTATAGAGCTCAAACGAGACTACGTTGAAAAATAAAATAATTTTTAATCCAAAAACCTGTGTTTCATTCAAAAAGTCACGGACTTATTGACCTCCCCTCGTATATGTGATTTTCAGTTATCTCTGAAGAAGAAACGCTTATATATGCCCTCTAAATAAACTTATTATAAATTGTTGTAATTTTTCTTCCCTTTGGCCAATCATCGACCATATTCACACTAATTAATAATTGTAATACTGGAGTTGCGGGGATGCAGCAAAAGAGGATTTGGACCAATGAAAACACCAATTCAATTGAAGTTTCGGCGTCTTCAGTCGTTTAGGAATTTTCATGTTTATATCTAATATGAACAGTCATTTGGTCATGTCGTTTTTTTTTTAATTCGGCTTCAAGGCCAATGACTCAGTTTGATCCAAATCCTCCTTGGCTGCATCCTCGCAACTCCAGCTTTACAATATCTACAGCCACTACTAATTATTAAAATATTTTTGTAGACGATTTTTTTGCCGTCGACTCACTCGAGATTAAGGTTGAAAAAGAAGAATATTTCCCGAATTGATATCGAAACAATTTTACTCATTAGTTTTGTTATTAATTTATTATTTGTGACACTTGACTTCTGAGAGGGGAAAGCCAACTAATTTTTGCTTGTCAGATCTTTCTGTTTGTAAATCAGCCAGCTCTTTGAGTGCAATTTTAAAGGGTTTTATTTTTTATATAAGTTATATTTTGTCCATGAATCCGTAAAAATGTAAAAAGGCATAATCAGCGGATATTGTGTGAATAAGGTTTCTCTCTCCGTTTGATTTTTTATTTATTTTTTTTTTATCAAAAGATTCTTATTTCTCTAACAACTCTTTTTTTTTATTTTAACGTTTTGCATTTGATCCAATAATTATTATCAGCTGGGCTTTTTTTCCCGTCTCCTCAAGCTCCTCATTTATCGAAATTTATTTTTGTCAGATTTGATTGATATAGCTTTAATGTTTTATTTTTTTTTATTTTAATGAATCACACACAACATGTAGAGTAGAGATGCATATTTATATTTATGGTTTTTATTTAATTTTAGAAATTACAAATGTTTTGTTAGGCATGTCTATTGATTTTCCGTTTCTCCGCAGTCATATCCACATAACATGCCTGCAGCGAATGTAATTTCGCCCACCCACCCACGCAGTACAGTACAGTACCCCCAAGCCAATTGCACACACATGTCGGCTATGTGAAAATGTCATCTATCGTGAAATGAAAACGTCGAGAGAGGACATGTCGGATGTAACAATGGAATGCATGCAAACGGGGAGAAGGGGAGGAGCAATGCAGATCCCGAGGGTGCAGTTCCTGTTCTCAACTTTCAACGACAGGTTGACAGCATCCTCTTTCCTATTTTATCAGAACTATCACTCCTTATTTAAAAAAAAAATAGACAACAACCAAAGATAAGAGAAAGTTGTGTGCTGTGCGACCAGTCACATCAGATTTTTTAAATAATATTCATATTAAATTATATTCGGAGTTGAAGAAAAGGCGTGAGGAACTGCTTTCCTGTCGGGGGTCCCACGACTCCTTTATTTATTTTATTGAACGACACTGCCGACGTTTCCTATGACAGAAGTTGCCATGAACTTTATGAAAAGAATAACTCTAAATTTTCAGCAAATTTTTTTATTAGTTTTCAAGGTGATATTTCCAAATATTTCAGAGACCTATCTGCACTCCTTCTTCAGTGGATTTCACCTCCTTGACCACGTATGCCCAGGGCCGGAACTAGGAGATTTTTTAGGGGGGCAAAATTTAATTTGCTGCCCCCTCCTTAAAATTTTCTATACAAAATTCATATCATTTTACCTTTTTTTAGTAAATCTTTCTTTAATTGCCGCCCCTGATATCTGCCGCCCGGGGCAACACCACTGCCCCCCTAGATCCGGCCCTGCGTATGCCCCTTACATTTAAAACGGCTTGGAAGCGACCATCTTGCCGAAAGGTCTCCGAAATATTTGGAAATATCACCTTGAAAACTAATAAAAAAATTTGCTGAAAATTTAGCGTTTTTCTTTTCATAAATACCAACTTCAGCAACACCACTTAAGGAGATTTGCCATCATGGCAACCCCTCTAAACTCGAGGCAAACAAAACACCTGTCCTGTTTAAGCCTGGAAGAATCAGCCAAAACGTTGATATTCATTATATCAAAATACATTTTTTTTAAATTTTGCTTTGACTACCTTGACCTCTTATCTATTAATTATTCATTCTTCTTGCAATTATATTATTTAAATTTGTTTGGTTCCCTAAAATAGATTATTGTGAATTTTTACAACTCGACGGCCTTCAATTATATCAGTTTAATTAAATTCTCATAAGCCATTGATCTTAAAATCAGGCTTTTCTAAAACTACTAAATCATCTCTACTTAGTTTTTTTTTTTCTTTAATTGAAAATAAAAATAAAAATTAATAAATGGAATTTGGTGATCCATGAAAAAAAAAAAATCTTGAAATAAGATTCTAAAGTATAGAAAGAGAGAGAAATGCATTTCACGGTCTGACGAGAGCCAACGGCCCTTTGGACCGAGCGTTAATAGAGCGGAGAATCGCCGCCTCCCATCTTTGGGACCCTCAATTTGTTCCTCGAGAGTTCCATTAGCAACCATTTAATTAAACTAGGAAATAACACAGCAACAACAACAACGCTCTATTATTGTTTTATAGCTATTTTCAGAAAGAATAATTAATTTAATTGAAGATTGTTGAGGGGAAAAAAGTTAATGAAATTTAAACAGTCTTTAATAAATGTTTCTTCTAATAACATTCTTATTTATTATAAGAGTGATTCGAAAGTTGATTCGCTACTTAATGGCTGTTTTTTTTCTCCTATTATATTGATATACCTCACGACTAAATGGCTCTCAATATTTTTTAGTTCCGGGATGACCGAGCTGAAGCTCACTAATTGAGCAAAACGCTTTTGTCCAAGAGCAAAACGTTTTGCTCAATGCCAACGCACACAGATTAGGCAAAATGTTTTGCCATTGAGCATTTTTGCCTAATCGGTGTGCGTTGGCATTTTTTGCTCAATGGCAGAACATTTTGTTCAATGCCGACGAGTGAGGGAAATATCAATCCCCCTCAATTTTTTTTTGTGATTTTTTTTTTTTTTTAAAAAAAAAAAAAAATTTTTTATTTTTATTTTTTATTTTTAAAAATTAATTAAAAAAAAAAATTTTTTTTTTTTAAAAAAAAAAAAAAAAAAAAAAATTTTTTCCCTGTACACCGATTGAGCAAAACGCTCAATGGCAAAACATTTTGTTCAGTCTAATTGACCTATATTTTAAAATATTTTAGTGAGGTAAATTATGTATATGTATACTAGGTTAGAATAAAAGACTCATCAGCTTTTTTCATTATTTTATTCAAATTTACAGCGACTTTTCGGTTATCTTCATGGCCAAAATGGTGTATATATCATCAAGAGGTTGCTTAGTATTAAGACACCTAAAATTCAGACAAATAAAAGCCATATTACAGTGAGGTGGATAGCTGAGTAGATCTTGTAGTAAGGAACAAAGAAAAGAGCGATTACTGCTATGTTTATTTCGTCACTTCAAGCCGACGTTTCGGTCAGATATACCATCATCCTCAGGACTGAAGTGTGTCAACAGAATTCCTTAAAATGTCGAATGGCATAATTGTGTAAATTGTTTATTGCCAATTTAATAAGGACCAACAAGCTAAGCGAGTCAAGATTAGAATGATAAAAGCCTGATGTTTTTTAATATTTAAAATAATCTACTTTGACTGGGAGCCAAAGAGTTTGTAGATGGTTGTAAAAAAGAAATGCCTATGAAAAAACATTAGAGGGACTGAAACCTATGTTTTAATACTATCTTAGTGCAACCAATTGATGATTTGTACTTTTTTATAGCCATGAAGATGGTCGCATAGGCGACGGAAACGTCTTTGTGGATTTGAATAAAATAAAGAAAAAAAACATGTGGTGTATTTTTTTTTATTCTATCCTACTAAAATAGATAATAAATTGCTCAGGGGCCCACATCTTGTGGGTACGTGGATGGCGACCACGAGCTACCCGAGCTGGGACTGGCAGTCCTTCTATTCTTTACATGTTTGTCCCTTCCTTCTATATTTTCAACAGGCGTCAGGCCGTGCTACGGGCCGGCCTGTTCTATTCCTTCCGGTCGCAAAAAACCCATTCCGTCGCCCCCTTTACTGCCGACCCCGCACCGCGGGAATAATAAAGGCAAAGAAAAGAAGAAGAAGAAGACTAAAATAGATAATAAAAAATTAAAACAACAACAGAAAATAAAAAAAATTTAATAGATTTTTTTTTCTCAATTTCTTTAGTGATGACTTGTGGTTAGAATACATTAAAAAAAAAAGTCTTGTGGTAAAAGCACTTCCCTTTGGTGTTAAAACTAATGGGTGGCCTTGACTGTATTTTATTATTTTAAAAAGTGTAAAATAAGAGTAGATATATATTATTATTCTAACCAAAAATATTTTTGCCTCTAGCTTTTCGACGTGTGCTGCATTCAATTTAAATAAACACTTTGAGTTAGAACATCTCTAATCCCTTTGGGTAGAGGTAGAGCTTTTGCTCCTAAGAGTCATTGAATTCTCATTAATTTAAATAAATATGTATAGCATCTAAATGACCTCAGTTGCTGAAAAATACATTTGAATAATCATTAATATTTATTCATGAATTCAGAGACTAGTCTATAAATATGAAAAATAAAATTTAAGAATCAGGAAAATCTCATTTTTCCTTATAAAATAGTGCGGAAAGTAAACGTACGTTTGTGCAACGAAAAAAGAGATTATTCAATTTAAAATTTATAAATTCCATTCATATTTTACTCAAATGCAATATGCATGAATAATGCAAAACAGCTTCAAGTTATATATTATGCAGAATAATTGGATCATTCTTTTTTTGGAATGGAATTTAAAAAAAAATTCAAAATGTTATTTAAATAGGTTTTTTTATGAATAATTAAAGATGATGAAAATGTAAGACTAATTTATTCATACTCTATTACTGTCTGTCAACTTCAATAATTAAAACTTTCTTGTCTCATAAAGTTGGAATATTTGATTATATAAATCTCGGAATTATTTTTGTGTTTTGAACTTTAAATAATTGGCGTTCATTTTGTGAACTAGTCAGAGGAACTTTGCTCTTCTGGAGCCCCCTCTCGGACCAACTACTAAAGAATTTTTGACATTAATCCAATACTTTCTCTTTCTATATATTGAAAGTAAAAATATTTATTTAATGTAAACAAATCCTCAAGCAGGTACTGGATTGGAATATTGGATCTCACCACCAGGCAACTACGAGGAGAGGGAGTTGCTGTGAAATTCCGTCCTGTGGAAGGGACGTAAAGAAGATTCCATCTCAGTGATGCATTCTTTGAAAGGAGTAGGCTACACGCCGGTGCTGAAGGAGTCCCTCCTGAAACTAGGATATCCTCCCGAGCATTGAAGAGGTCGGATATAAGAAACCGGGTGGAACCAAAAACAAGGATTAGTTCACTAGCCAGAAATGAACTAAGGAGGAGGAGTTAGAGATAGGAAATGATGTAACTTCACGGGGTGCTGGTAGATGGCTACGGCCAGAGGCCGCTTGGGTTTCAGGTGTGTGTCTTCGAGCACGTAAGCATCTCGAGCAAATAAACGGGGATCCAGTTAGGAATTTCAAATAATAATAATAATAATATAGGTCTATTTTAATTTTTAGTCACTATTTTATAGAGTAGTGACAAAACTCTAATTCATATGTTTGTTAAAATCACAATACTTGTACTAGATTCTTCACATTGTGTGATTCACAAGCTGAAACATTCCAGATAAATCTCTCTCTCTCTCTCTCTCTTTTGAAGTTGTTATTATTACTACGAATTTATAATTTTAGCTTACTCTATAATTATCTCATTAACGAGATGTTTCATTTAAAATTTATTATACTCTATCGTTAATGAGATAATTATATATGAGCTGCTCCAATTTTTGATGCCCTTCACTTCCTGTGCTACTGTTTATGTCTAGACTTGCATTAATTTAACACTTCAGGGGACCAAAACGTGTATATCCATCAAAATCTCGACATCGAATTTTTGACATGAATCCAATACTTTCTCTCTATATATACTGTCATATATACTGTACCTGTGGTATATATTAAATACATGTATATACATAGGTAATAGAAAGTAAAAAAAGTAAATCTTTTAGGGAAATCATAACATTATAAAAAGTAAAAAACCCACTGTGATTTATTTTTTCAAAATACAATCTCCTTATAATCCGTATAAAAATAAAGATTAATTTACTTTTGAAAAATTTAATATGTTTTTTATTTATTTTTTAGGGAATACGTGTTGTGACTGCATATTTGCTCTGGGTCCCACACATCGTGGCTACGTGGATGGCGACCACGAGCTGCCCTAGTCTGTTCTTTGCCGGGCCGACCTGTTCTATTTCACCCCGGTCGCAAAAGCCCTTCCCGCCGACCCTGCACCGCGGGAATAATCAGGTGAAAAAAAGAAGAAGAAGAGTGTGACTGCATATCACCCTATGCTATGAGTAAAAATTTAAATACAAAATTTGAAAAATGGTAAGAAATATATCCGGTTAATTAAAGAATAGGATAATCGAGTTTCTAATATATTAGGAAAATAGATAATAAAATTGGCTATATTTTTTTTATATAATTGGACAGTGCTATGCATAAAGGAACCAAGCGCCATGATTTAAGACCGCCATCTTGTAGACAACATTATTAATCTGTGCACTTTTTGTATAAAACAAGAAAAAAGTCATTGCCAGTGGGTTTGTTTACAAGTGTGCAAATAAAATGTCCTTTATCTCAGATTTAGGTTAATGTCGCTTGGTTCCTTTATGCATAACATCGTCCAATTATAGTAAGGAAGAGGTTTGCAGCCAAACTCTTTCTTACATATAATTAATCTTGGAAAAAAAAATGTTTAAAAACAAATAATAATCCTAAAAATTAAAAAAATCCTTACTTTACCTTAAAAACAGTAATATTTATAATTTAATTATATAATATTTTTTTAATTGAATAATTAATTCTTTATAGTCAATAATATTAATATAGCTGTCAAAATTTATATTAATATAATTATTAAAAAATATTCACAAATATTTTTTAAATAAAAAAATAAAATTAAACAATAATAAATTACTAAAAAACACTTAAAATAAAAAATGAAATAATTTTCGAGTTTGAATTTAATTGTTGACTTGACTCACGTAGTCCTCCTCGCTCGCCTGCCTCCTGCCGCCTTCTCATCTGTCATCTCGTCAAAGTGTCTGTTGTTTTATCTTGATTTTCGGTTGTTTCTCCGGTCGTGTGTGCTAATAATTGTTTAATTATATATTTAATTAGTGTCAGTGATTAAGTGTTTTCATTTTTGATTTGTGAAATATCATCTTTGAAGAGAACGAGTTGGTTGGTCCTCTTCTAGCAGATTCACTAAGGTAGACAAAATATTTTTTTTTTTTTTAATTCCCATTTATCTATAAATAAATTTATTTGTCAAATGATTTTATTTTAACCAAAATTGATCATTTTTATGGGTTTATTAGTTTCCTGATATACTCTAAATGTGTATTTGAACGATTGAATGGTAGTTCCTAATTTTAATTCATGAAATTTTTCATTTATTATATTTTCCTTTTTAGTGTTTGATAGAAATAATCATATTAGAAATTCAAAAAAAATTGTTTTTTTTTATTTAAATCTATTTGTGCTTTTCTTTCTATATTTGATCATTAAAGAGGACCTTTTTTGGCATGACATTTCGAGCATCATCAGAATATTAATCCCATAAAACAATAAATAATTGCTTTAATATGACAATTCCTGCCGTGTAATTATCATTCTATTTAACTGATGACGGACTTCAGGGTGTCACAGTTGACTTTTAGGTGATGGTGAGTATATGTTTGTATATATAAATTAAAGATTTATTTTATGAATTTGTTGGTCAGCCAATGTTCACTCTGGTTTCATTCCACATAGGTTCATCATCAGAGCCTTTTATTTAGGTGATGATCTTGTGTAACTCAGGAATAAAAATAAATCTTATAAGCTTATATATATATATATAATACATATACTCACTTACCAGCTACGAGTCAGCTGTGACATCCTAAAATCCTTCTTCAATTAAATAAATTAATAATAATAATAATTGCTTTATTCAATTTTTCAAAGCTTTTTATAAAGAGATTAATGATTTAAAGAGTTGATGGCCGAGAATCATCCGAAACGTCAATAGATAAAAGTTTTAAGAAATATATTTTAAATAAATAAAATAGATTTATTATTTTTATTATTCAAATTAATTCCCTTTAAGTGATTGATATAAATAACCCTATTAAAGTATTAAAAATTGAAATGTTTTTTAATAGATGAATTTATTATTTAAATATATGCTTGTCATTTTTTCATCTAATCATTAAAGCATCTTTATACTATTTTTAATATATCTCATACTATTAAACGAGCAATGTACAGTGAGGGTGAGTTAAGTCCCAGCCATGAGTTTTCTTCTTGTGATTATTTCATTGTTTTTAAAAAAATTTATATTTTTTAATGGAAACTTTCATGGTTAAAACCTAGAAAATTTCCACTAAAGATTTTATTAACTTTTATAAAAACAATGAAATAATCACAAGTAGAAAATGCATGAGTGGGACTTAATACTCCCTCACTGTACGTTTGTCTGTAAGCACAGTCAGTTCTCGAAAACGGCTCTAACGATTTTTTTTTCAAATTTTAAATATATACTATTTCAAGCACTAATATGAAATTGCGCTAGGTCTCATCTTTGGGATAATTTAAAGATTTCTTTAAAATTTTAAATATTTTCTTATTTCTTCTATACATATCAAATTGGGTCCCTGGAGTACTAGTACTTTACTGGTGTACTTTTTTCTAATTTTCTTGAAAATTCCTTTAAATATTTCTTTAAAATTTTAAATATTTTCTTATTTCTTCTATACATATCAAATTGGGTCCCTGGAGTACTAGTACTTTACTGGTGTACTTTTTTAGTTTTTTCTAATTTTCTTGAAATTCTATACAAATCAAATTGGGTCCCTGGAGTACTAGTACTTTACTGGTGTACTTTTTTCTAATTTTCTTGAAAATTCCTTTAAATATTTCTTTAAAATTTTAAATACTTTCTTATTTCTTCTATACAAATCAAATTGGGTCCCTGGAGTACTAGTACTTTACTGGTGTACTTTTTTAGTTTTTTCTAATTTTCTTGAAATTCCTTTTAAAAATTTCTTTAAAATTTTAAATACTTTCTTATTTCTTCTATACATATCAAATTGGGTCCCTGGAGTACTAGTACTTTACTGGTGTACTTTTTTAGTTTTTTCTAATTTTCTTGAAATTCTATACAAATCAAATTGGGTTCCTGGAGTACTAGTACTTTACTGGTGTACTTTTTTAGTTTTTTCTAATTTTCTTGAAAATTCTTTTAAATATTTCTTTAAAATTTTAAATTTTTCTTATTTCTTCTATACATATCAAATTGGGTCCCTAGAGTACTAGTACTTTACTGGTGTACTTTTTTAGTTTTTTCTAATTTTCTTGAAATTCCTTTTAAAAATTTCTTTAAAATTTTAAATACTTTCTTATTTCTTCTATACAAATCAAATTGCGCCCCTGGAGTACTAGTACTTTACTGGTGTACTTTTTTAGTTTTTTCTAATTTTCTTGAAAATTCCTTTAAAAATTTCTTTAAAATTTTAAATATTTTCTTATTTCTTCTATACAAATCAAATTGCGCCCGTGGAGTTCTAGCACTTTACTGGTGTACTTTTTTAGTTTTTTTCTAATTTTCTTGAAATTTCCTTTAAAAATTTCTTTAAAATTTTAAATATTTTTTTATTTCTTCTATACAAATCAAATTGCGCCCCTGGAGTACTAGTACTTTACTGGTGTACTTTTTTAGTTTTTTTTTCAATTTTCTTGAAATTCGTTTTAAAGATTTTATAATTGTCAAAGCCTAGTGAGCTTGTTTACCCTTTCTCTCTTTTCCTCATTGTTTCCCTCATTGTTTAGGCAAAAAATTATCAAAAAATTGCGGCTTTTACGCAATCCTTATCTATTTGACTATGAAAGCTACTACACAAAAAAAGCTGGTGTAACATCACAGTATACAACTTTCTATTTCCGAAGGTTATATTATTATTTTGCTCCTAACCACCTATCTAATTAATGGATTATGCTAATTGTTTTCATTTATTGATTTAAAAATCTTTCATAAAAAATCAAGATGTCCATGTTTATTAAATATAATTTTGGTCAGATATTTTTTTCAGAAGATTTTTTTTATCAAAAAATGATTTGTTGTAGAAGGGAGAAGGGATTTATCTACCCCCTCTTAAGGAAGTTTCTCTTCTTTCTTTGTATGTCTGCCACGATGAAAAATAACTTTTAAACAAACATCGTCAATAATACATTATTCAAACTTATTTTTTCAACAAATTTATTTATAATGAACCTTATTTTACAATTGAAAACTTCATTTAAATGTTAAATAAAACTTCTACTGGTTTATGATTTTGTATATTAAATATTGATGTTAATTCCGTTACTATATTCTATTTCGTTTGAATATTTGTATGATCTTCATGGCGGAGAAACTCCACAAGCTTTTTGTGATGCAATCGTGCAATAACTCGAGCACTTTTGGCCTCTGGCTGGTCCTTTCTCGGATGTTCTGCAGCTATTGATTTTCTCAACTCTCGGTTGGTCCTCGCGTTCTCTGGTAGTGTAAAAACCAACTCCTAAATTCAAGAAGAAAAAAAAAAACATTAAAATAGTATTTTAATTAAAACTAGAGAAATATACAGCTCTAATATATCAACGATTGACACCCCCTCATCAAGACTTTTTTTATTATTTATCAAATTTTAACCAGGAAAATACAGAAAAAATCGATGTTTTCTGTCGAGGAGAATTGGACATCTTCACTATAATATTGAGAGGACATACACACAAATCAACCACTTTTCGGCCAATCCTTGAAATATTCTGCATTCAGAAGTTAACAAATGAAACGATCTTAAATATTTTTTCGTATTATTTAAGCGCTACCTACTGACTTCCGTTATGTTCCTCTTTATCATTCTCTCTCGCTGATTCGCCAGAGACAGAGGAAGTTGAGTCAGTGAGGGAAATTAAAAACTTTATTCAGAGAGTGAAATTTAAAACTTTAATATTTTGCAATTGCTTGCTGAAGACGAGCAATTGTAAAATTTCCAAACAGTGAGCAAGAATAAATTTGATGCATTTAACATTGTCTTTTTAGAAGAAAGAGCCTGAAAATGAATTTGAAAATTATGAAATTCTACATCAGTGAAGTGTACAGTGAGGGACAATATTAAGTCCCACCCATGCGTTTTCTACTTGTGATTATGTCATTGTTTTTAAAAAAATATTATATATTTTTTAATGGAAACTTTTATGGTTCAAACCTAGAAAATTTCCAATAAAGATTTTCATTTTCTTTTATAAAAACAATGAAAAAATCACAAGTAGAAAACGCGTGGGTGGGACTTAATATTGTCCCTCACTGTACTTAAAACAATTTTCAGGACAAAAAGAGAATATACATTTTAAAGAGGATCTAAAAAATAATTGATTTATGAACTTTATTCAAAAATCGAAAAAACTGAACAAATATATCAGTAAAGTACTAGTACTTTTTGGCCGATTTTGTTCAAATGCTTATTTTAACTGTCCGAGAGGGTGCCTAACTTAAATATAAAATTTCAATCCAGTAGCTCAATCCTTTCATGCTTAAAATCGTTACACACAGACAAACCAATTTGCAGGATTTAGGGGACCTCAAAACATGTGTATCAGTCAAAATCTCGACATAAAATTTTTGACGGGCTCTCAATACTTTCTCTAAACTCCTCCCTATACTTTCTCTTTACACCTACTATTACACATGTAGGTAAGAGAAAGTAAAAATTACACCGACAAAATATAATTATATTAGTGGATCTCTTAAATACAATATCTCTTCTTGAAATTTTATCTCATCTTTTGGTCCATTTTCGGTACACGTGTCTTTCTGATCTGTTTTAAATTCCTCTTTAATAATAATTCTGGACAATGAAAAGAAACGCTCTTTATTTTCTATTCCTTTTCATGAAGTCTTTGTACCACAAAATTAATTAAATGGATTTAACCCGAAAAGCCTTTTGTTTGTGTGTTTTCTGAATTACTATTATATACTTGTCCACCTTGGTGTTTTCTCGTTGTTTATTCCAATTAATATATCTCTGTCCGTTCTCGACAGGTAAAAAAAAAAATATTCTTTTCTTCCTTTTGTTATTATTTTAATGGCATCTAGAACAAAGAAAAACTTTGTTAAGATGAGGGTCTGCTTCAGACATGGCAGGGTTGGGAGACAATAATGCGCAGGCCGGTTGCGTTTTTGCAACTCGAATTCGGATATCATAAAATAAAACATCAACTTCCCATCAATGACAGGCAGAAATGACCCAGACCTGCTCACAAGATATATTGATTAGAGTTCATAAATTATTTATCATCGACTGTGAGGGAGAAAAAAAAATCTTTTTAAATGTTAAATAAGAAAGAGAGAGAAAAGAAAGAAAAAAAAATGGTTACTGCGGTGAATAAATTTAACAACTCAAATTTTTTTAATAATGAATAATATTGATATTGAAAAAAAATTATATTAATATTGGCTCATTATCTTAATCCAGAGTACTTGTATTTTACTAATGCACTTTTTCAGTTTTTTTTTTCTATTTTCTCAAACTCCGACGATTTTAATTAAATTAAGATATTAGAGAAAAGATAACCAGGTTTTCCACGTTAAAATAATTTATTAGCAAATATTTCGGATTGCATAACGCAATCCATCCTCAGTGCATCAACTGAACTAAGGTGCGCGTCTAAAAAAAACGTTAGAACACGAATCACTACCGGGTTACTCTAGGCGGCAAGAGATGGCGTTAGTTTTTCCCATACAAGGAATTTATTCCATTTCATTTGAAAGATTCCAGCTAATTAATTAAGGGTAAAAAATTAATTATTTTTTAACACAATGATTACTAATTTAATTATCTATAAGATATAGAGCGAATTTTTTTTTAAATATCTTTTATTTAATGCGACTAATCTAAAAAAAAAATTATTTTTTTGAAAATCAAAAAAAGGGCTTCTATAAGTTGTAGATATTTTAAATAGCTTTAATTAAAAAAAAATTTAGGTCGATAGCTTCAAAATTGTGGCCGCTGGAATCTCCCAAAATTAGCACCTCGAACGCGCACCTTAAAAGACACAGCTGATAGGAAATCGTCTTCTCTATCCGTAGAGATGCTTCTCATGTTAGATTTGTATCATTTAAAAAAACACGCTCCACAATTGTATAATATATTATGTTATATAATATTGTAAATTTCCTATCAGCTGTGTTATATATGTCTTTTATTGTTCCAGTTGATGCACTGAGGATGGATTGCGTTATGCAATCCGAAATATTTGCTAATAAATTATTTTAACGTGGAAAGCAGTCGCTGGTTATCTTTTCTCCAATACCTTAATTTAATCGTCCCAGCATAAAGATTTTAATTAAAATTCATAAATCAATTATTTTTTAGATGCTCTTTATATTCCCCTTTTGCCATCAAAATCGTTTGAAAGACACCTACTCTTGAGAATATAATTTTCTCTATAAGAATGATAAATGGAATGTATTTCAAATCGATTGTAGATGGGCTGTAAATTCCATAATTACTTTCGGTTACCGAAATTTCCATTTCTCTCTCTTCTGTTATTAGTAGAGAGCGGAAAAAAAAAATTCTTTTGACTTTTCTCAATTTTGAGACTTTGCCAGATTTTCTTAGATATCCTCAATGATCTCAGAGATTTTCAAAAACGACTTTGCGACTTTTATGGCGCTTTTTTGCCTCTCAGAGACTTTTTTTTTTTGAAAAAAGCGACTTTTATGACCGACTTTTTTTTCATCAAACATTTCTGGCTACCCTTATGTATTAACATCATATCTCACTCTAATGCCGAATAAATTTATAATTTCTGAGGCAAACATTAGATTTGCAGGCCTATGCTCAGAAGTTTTAACTTTATTTGCCATAGAGTTAAGGTATGATGTTAATATTAATTTCTTTATCTTTTAAATTTGTATAAACTCATTCTAATCATTTTATTTATTTGTATTTTTATAATTTTGCCCCTGATACTTCGAAATATTCAGAAAAAACACCAAAAAGTTATTTTTCTCATTGTCAAAACTCTAGCATACACCTATCCTCATATATAGGCCTATAATTTGGCATTTAATAAATTAGTGTCAGAACTGGCACGTTATGGTTTCTCTGAAGAGTAACTTTCATGGGAATACTGCTAAGTTCCCATTTCCTTTCTCAGAAGAAGAAATCACAAAATTGTCTTAAACTCAGGATTATAAGTTTAACTGCTTTATTCCCTCGGCTAATCGCTATTGGAGATATATCGATCCTAGTTTGATGAAATCATTTATTTATAAAATTTCGATTAAGTTGGGTTTTTTACTTTCTCGTATAGAGAAAGTATTGTAATCGTAAAAAAATTCGACTTCGAGATTTTGTTGTTTCTCCACGTTTTAGACCTCCCTGAGTCCAAAAAACCATTTTGGGCATTATGTCTATGTGTGTGTGAACACGATTGCTTAAAAACCAAAGCAGCTAGATGGATGAAATTTGGTATATGCTCCTTACGCTAAAATTGTAGACTTCTATCAACTTTTGGAGTAAATACGTCACTTGGAAGTAGTACTTTACCTAATAAGTTTTTTCAGAAATTCCGAAATTTTCAATTTCTTTGTTATATTATGATAAAATACTCAATTTTAAAAAGATTTTGATATTTTTCCGAAAACTGAATAGTTTTTGAAATAATCACATAAGAAAATGACATTTTTCGTTAATTTTGAAAAGAAAAATCAACAAAGAAATTGAAAATTTCGGAATTTCTGAAAAAACTTATTAGGTAAAGTACTACTTCCAAGTGACGTATTTACTCCAAAAGTTGATAGAAGTCTACAATTTTAGCGTAAGGAGCATATACCAAATTTCATCGATCTAGCTGCTTTGGTTTTTAAGCAATCGTGTTCACACACATACACACCCAGACGTAATTCCAAAAGAATATACGAGAAAGTCTCGGGGAAGTCATTCCCCATATTTTTTCAGTATCATAGGAATCGTAAAGAAGTTATTCTTCAAAAAAATTGAATTTTTTCGTATTCCCATATTTAAATCCTCGACTCAACGACATTATTGAAAATTTATTGTATAAATTAGAAATTTATTTATACGCTTTACAAAGATAAAGTTTACTAGAGCGGGTAGCTACATATTAAATGCGCACTTAATCAGAGCAAATACCCGACATTTTCAGATGTGCCCATTGCTCTGAGCAAACCATTAGCTTAACAACCAGAACCGAGCTATAAATGGGAACGATATCAAATACGTAGTGAGTATATAGGACTATCTATCCATCTGCTTGAACAACGTTAATTATAATCAAACGTTTCATCTGTTTAAGGACTTTATTAATATAAACAGTTGATGTTTTTAATACTCACCCAAAATTCAAAATTAATATTGTATTTCATCTGTCAACGTTTGTGCACAGCTAGATTGAAAAAAAATCTGAAAAATATTATTCTAGAATCGTACGTCAATGAAAATATGAAACATAAAATTTCCATTAATAAAACACTAATTTTTCCATATGAATAATTTATTTTTACACAACAACAAAAAGCAATTTAATTGAATTTATTTCTCTCTTTCTTATTTGTCCTTGAATATCGATATTAATTATTTTAATTTGATTCTCGTATCTTCAAATTTATTATTATTATAAAAGCAAAGTAAATTTCTAAAACCTCAAGAGGCGAATTTCCCCTCTTCTCATTTGATATTAATCAAATTCCCTCTGATTAGAAATGCTAATTAAAGAGATAAAGCTAGTTAGCAGATCTGTTGGCTTAGATAGCTTATGAAAACACACACAGAAATTAATTAATATAAATATATTGTTCAAAATTCATTTGTTTACTTGTTTGATTTTTTGGAATAATAATAAATTAAAAGAGAGAGCCTCTTATACAAATTAAATGATTAATTATAGAGGAAATTAATTCTGCTTAAATTAAAAGTATTAATTTACGATTCTCCATCTGAGATATAATTATATAAGAACTCTGGCAAAGCAGAGAAATTTCAAAAATTTAATCTCTTTAATCTAGATTTGAGATCCAATAATAGCTCTTAAAGGGAAGCTAAAGATGTTCGTTGATTATTATTGAGGGCATAAAGATCGTGCTTGCCCTTTGCCCATCAGAAAGCTTTTTTTTAATTTCTCTTACCTCTATATATATGTTAATATATAAAGAGAGAAAGTATTGGATTCATGTCAAAAATTCGATTGTCGAGATTTTGATGGATTTACACGTTTTGAGGTCCCCTGAATCCAAAAAATTGCTTTTCGCGACATGGTCTCTGTGTGTGTGTTCAATTTAAAGCATGAAGGAATTGAGCTAGGAGGGTTGAGCAGCATGAAGGAATGAGCTAGGAGGTTGAAATTTTATATTTGGACTGTTTATTTTGAAAGTGGTGTAAGTCCATTTAAAAAAAAAAAATGAGATATCACAATTTATGATTAAATTAATGTAAATTTTCTATGTATAACTAGCTAGTGGTAAATTTCTTAAAAAATTACCATGTTTTGTACAATTGAAAATTGGTCGGTAAATACATTTTTTATTAAAAAAATATGTTAACCTTTCATTTTCTCCAAACAATAGAAAATGGACTTAGACCACTTTCAAAATAAACGGTCCATTTAAGCAAGATACCCACCTAGGGCGTGAAAATAAGCTTTTGATCAAAATCAGCCAAAAAGTACTACTCTAGTACTTTACTGATATAGTTTTTCAGTTTTTTTTTCAATTTTCTCAAAATTCACTTCAACGATTTTGTTTAAAATTCATAAATCAATTATTTTTTTAGATGCTCTTTAAAATGTATATTCTCATTTTGCCCTTGAAATCTTCTGAAGCACATTTTACTCTTGTACTTCATAGGAGAGATAGGAGAAATGGTTGCCATGGTAACAAAAAATAAATATTTACCCATGTTACATCTTGAATTCTAATATATCAACGGAACTAATTATATCTCGACACAAAAAAATCTGGTGTGACAAGCACAGACCAAAACTTTCGATTACCGAAGTTAAAAGAAAGTTGAGTGCTGTGCAACCACTCACACCAGAATTTGTTTATTTTAAAATTTTTGGATTTCTTTCTGATCTGATCCAACATCAACTTTCCGGAGCTAAGACTTTTTTTTACGTTCAGTCTTATTTTATCTTTATTTTTCTCCCACGTCATCTAATTTATTAGCCGCACGGTTACGAGGGAATTATTTGGCATTTTAATTCAAAAGTCGTAGGTTCTATTTATTCGATCCCGCTCTAAAAAGAAATAAAAAAGATTAAAGAATTCGTTCCTCTCTGCTGGTAATCTTTCCACAACTGAAAATGTGATCTGTTAATGGTGTTATTTAGCGTGTGAACCTTGACCTCAGCACACGTGCTGAAGAAGAGGTCTATAAACAGCTCCTGCTGAGTAAACAGAGAGGCAAAAGGAAAGGGAATTAGTTGCCTAAAGCTCCCGAAGGAAAGATAGAGGCAAGGAGATGATGGACCAGAAGCTAGCTAATTAGCGGACCCGGCAGCTGTGTGTCACGCATCTTGTCATCTGTCATCTGCCAGATCATCTGCAAAATGGAAGAGGGAAAGGGGCAGAGGGTGGGGGAAGATTAAGTGCATTCTCTCCCTCACTTCCTACGCCATGACAATGATTCGAAGTGAATTATATTTTTATTAAGACATCATTTAGGTGATAAACATATCAGCTTGTATTAATTAATACGAAGAGACAACCAATAAATAAAATTAAAGAGATTCCATTCTCTTTTTACTTTCTCTTACATATGTATAGAATATATGTAGTATTGGATTCATGTCAAAAATTCGATGTCAAGATTTTGATGGATATACACGTTTAGAGGTCCCCTGAATCAAAAAAAGTGGTTTTCGCATTTGGTCTATCTGTGTGTGTGTCCGTCTGTCTGTGACCAAAATATCTCAAGAAGGAATAGGACTAGAAATTTGAAATTTCATATTTAAGTTAGATATCCCCCTTAGACGTGACACGAAGTTTTTGACCAAAATTGGGCAAAGAGTATTAGTACTTTACTGATGTATTTTTTCAGTATTTTTCGATTTTCTCAAAAATCGCTCGAACGATTTTGATTAAAATTCATAAATCAATTATTTTTTAGATGCTCTTTAAAATGTATATTCTTATTTTGCCCTTGAAATCTTATAAAGGCCACTTTACTCTTGTACGTTTACTCTTGACGTTCATGTAAATTAATAGAGAAATAAAGAGCAGGAAGAGGGAATTTATTCTCAAGTTGGAACTCATACTAAGATTGTTTTATTTAAATAAGTTTTATATTTACCCAGACAATGTTTTAGGATTAATTTAACGTTAAAGATAAGACTTTTTTCTATTTACATTAAAAATTGCTTATTTTTCTTAGTTTATTGAATTACGTCAATATCCATTACAATTTCTCTTAGTGAGAGATTTTCCATTTCAAGTTTTATTTATTTATATAAAATATCTCCAGTTTTCCGTTTATAGATCACCATCGTCAGTAAGGAAGAGGAGAATGTTTAAATAAATAAGATTTCAACCACGGGATTTCATCATATATAGAAATAATAAATATTTTATTTTCGATTATTTATAGTTGAGTGTAAATTTTTAAAGAGCTATACAAATGTTTGTCTTCTTTTACTCCAATCTTTCATCCAAGGAGATGTTTGACATATATTTTTTTTTTTTTAATAATAAAAGTCTTTTTTTTTGTTATATGGCGAGGTTCAACATTTTTAGAAGTTATGGTCGCAATGGTCGAAGATTATAAATTGAAAAATAACTTTGCATTCATCAGTTCTCATACATTGAAGTTTCTAGATCTTTTAGTCTCAATTTGGTCCTCAAAACCAAAAATTTTAATAAGTTTTGGTAAGAATTACAGTGAAATCGTTATGGTTAAGCAAATTTAGGAAAATCACGGTTGGAAGTCATTGATACTAATTTTCTAAATCAAGTTTCAGTAACAGAAATTAACTGCATATTAATTCTTGATTAAAAACACTTGGAATAAAATGAAACAAGATTTTTTTCATGTCTTCTTTGCATTCGCCTACCCAGGTGAAAATTTTATAATTTTGGAAATTAAACTCCATGACTACGTACCTGTCTATAGCATAGAGGTTTTAGTCAAATTCGAAATCCACATCACGAAATTATCTTAAACTGCGATAAAATCCATCAGTTAATTTGACGAGGGAAGCTGCTGCTGCAAGTTATAAATACATATTTATTTATTTCTCCTTATTGTCTTTCTTCTTCCTTAAAATTTCCTTCTTCATGTCTTCGTCTCCCGGATGCTCTCCAAGATCCTCCAAAGTTCTGTCTGTTTGGCTCTTCTTATTTCTGACGCCCAATCTGCCTAGATTTTTCCCTTTTTTTGTAACCAGACTCCACTGCCCTCGTCCAGTACCTGCATTGTTTTATTGCATTAATTACGTGTCCTGGAGTTTTGTCTTCTCCGTCAAAAAATCTGCATGTGCATTGTCCCGACCTCCATCGTCCTCCTATATCGTTTCCACATCTCAATCTTGTCCAACTCCTTTTTATTCTTTACTAGTTCAATTCTAATAGAAACCAAATTCGAAATCAACATCATGAAATTAGCCTAAATTAAATTTCCTTCCGATAAAACATTTATACTTGGAGGCTTAAGGAATATTATTAAAATTGAATTATTCTGACATTTCTTTATATCTGGAAAATATAATACTTTTTTTGATTATAATACTAATTTTAATTTTCATAATTAGTGATAAGATAACACAATGGGAATTATCTTTCATGCGAGTTGCATTCCAGAAGGAAACATCATCAGGGATAAAGTAGGATTTGGTGTCGATTCAGGATTATAAACTTAACGGATTATCTTATCCCTAATCGTTCTCATATATCTCTCTAAATCTAGGAGTGCTTTAAAATGTTTCCTCTAATCTACTTAAGACCCCAATCAGTCGACATGCTAGTAAAATTATTTGTTTTTTATTTTAAACAGAAAACTAAAATAAAGCGATAGTTGTGTGACGAATTAGTCTCATCATATTTTTACTTTTTTTTAGATGTTCTTTCAAATATTGTATATTCTTATTTTGCTCTCAAAATTGTTTGAAGCACACTTTACTCTTGTACTTCAGAGGAAAGATAGGAGAAATGGCTGCCGTGTTAACAAAATATAAATATTTTCCCATACTTATAATTTTTACTCGTGCGGGGAAACTAAATATATGTCGACACGAAAAATCTGGTGTAGCACGCACAGAACACAACTTTCTCTGTGTGTGCTGTGCGACCAGTCACACCAGATTTTATAAATTAGATATATATATTTTTTTTATAGACCAATATGCGTAATGTATGATATTATTATCCAAATTTAGTCCCATTTCTCTTAGCGATAATTGATTCTTCTAGTTTCAATATGTCTCCAGATTGGAGCTATTAAACACCGAGAATTGCAATTAGGCAGTATTGCTGCTGATTCACTCTCAAATGGTCCTTGGTGCTTGTGCATTAAGCTTTATATCGGAAGAGAGACCCCTTACCCAAATGGGTTCCCTTAAAGCTCACCTCCCAATATCGTTACTGCACCCCCAGAGTAGAGTAACAGCACGACATTAAACATCTTTCAGACGTAATTAGATCATTTTAAAACTAAGTGATGCCAAAATTCTTCCCAGATAAAAATACTGAGGATGAATGAAATCTTATTGATTGATTTTTTTTTTTACTTTTTGTGGTACAAAATGAGGTAAAGATCTGAAATGCAGACAGCCAAATAAATTTTGGTTTTTTTGCCCCTAATTCGAGTCAAAGCACTAATAGAAGTAGCAGGTGTGACTGGTCGCACAACACACAACTTTCTCTTCGGTATTCGAAAGTTGTTTTCTGTGCTTGTCACACCAGATTTTGTGTCGACATATATTTAGTTCCCGACAGTATGGTACATTTGAATTCAATTCATATACATAGAAAAATATTTAAATTTTGTTACCATGACAACCATTTCTCCTATCTTTCCTATGAAGTACAAGAGTAAAGTGGTCTTCATAAGATTTCAAGGGCAAAATGAGAATATACATTTTAAAGAGAATCTAAAAAATAATTAATTTATGAATTTTAATCAATAGTTGGTGCGAATTTTGAGAAAATCGAAAAAAACTGAAAAAGTACATCAGTAAAGTACTAGTATTTTTTGGCCGAATTTGATTAAAAGCTTATTTTCTCGCCTCAGGGGTATCTAACTTGAATATAAAATTTCAACTTCCTAGCTCAATTCCTGCATGGTTTAAATTGCACACACAAAGACAGACACACATACAGACCATGCTGCGAAAACCACTTTTTTGGACTCAGGGGACCTCAAAACGTGTATATTCATCAAAATCTCGACTTGGAATTTTTGAGATGAATCCAATACTTTCTTTCCATATATATTAACATATATAGATAAGAGAAAGAATTATGCTATCATCGTCATATATTTTGTCGCACTTATTCCGTTCTGAAGAAGGTTGACATTAAAAACCGAAACATCGAAGAATAAAAACCAAATAAAAGAGGATTCAATTTCACCATGCGCTGGCTCCAGAATTGATATTTATTTTTTATTTTTATTTATTAAGACTAAATAAAATGAAGATGAATTCTACTCCTCTCCCCCCCCATCTTTAAATATAAAATTTGGAAATTTTTTTCCCATTGATACCAATGAAACACTGAATAGAGCGAATTTTGTTACATATCCATCTACTAGAAGGACGTTAAGTTTTTACTCGTATTTATGAAATGCGCTTTCGTGATTTTTTTTAAGTTGATTCGGTCTATATGGTATAGATTTATAAAAATGATTTATTACAATATTTCTCTTGAAAAAAAAAGTTAAATTCACCAGAATAAAATTAACCTTTTTATTTTCCATTACTTAGCGGTTATGTGTTATGGCAGATAAAGTAAATGTTGTGAAAATCCTTCTAAAGCCCCGGGAGATATTTAAGCTTAACGACCTGTACAATTTCTTCGAGAGCATTAAAACTCAGTTTGTTTAAGGAACGTTTTATAAAATATATTCACTTGAGAAAATATATTAATGGCAATAAATATTTATTTTAGTAAATACATTTTTCATTAAAAAAATAATCACTATAATATATTCATGGAAGCGAAACTTTTTGTCTTGTCTCCGGGTGACTATCCAAAATGCCACTTCAAACTATAGAAGTTTCTCTTAAAAAAAAAATAAAATAAATATAATTTTATTAGATATAAATATTTTTGCTCAGGGGTCCACATCTTGTGGGTACGTGGATGGCGACCACGAGCTGCTCTAGCTGGGACTGGCATTACTTCTGTTCTTAGCATGTCAGTCTCTTCCCTTCTATATTTTCAACAGGCGTCAGACCGTTCGACGGGCCGGCCTGTTCTATTCCTTCCCGGTCGTAAAAACCCCCACCCCCTCCGCCGACCACCGCGGGAATAATCAGGCGAGGAAAGAAGAAGAAAACGAAGAAGAGATATAAATCTTTAGTTAATACAATCACAATATACAATACATTTGTAAACTTTTTTTAAATTAAAGCTAATCTAAAAAGATTGAATCATTTTTTTTTACTATTAAAAATGATTAAACAATTTTCTCATTTCATGTCAAAGTGAGAATATAAAAAAAAAAAAACATGAATTTAATTGCCTGCGGTTGCAATCGAAGGGCGGTTGTGGGTGTCTGAATTTGAAAGCCTTGGGCAAGAGACCAGCCCTTGAGCCCTAAGCTCGGGAGGGTGAACCCTCTGGGATTGGCTGCCTTAGGATGCTTGGAAGGGGAGTTTCTCTTTTTCTCTCTCTCATTCTTCAAACTCTGAGACTTGAACGCAATTCCACTTGAAATATGTCTATTATCCTCTTGATATATATAAAAAAACCATTTCTGGAAGAGAAGGGTTGTTTTGTTTAATTGAATAGACGCTTTACAAAAGAGGGAAACGAAAATTTAATTTCTGAGTAAATTATCTAAAATTCTCGTCTTGCATTAGATGTCAGATCTTTAAACTTGTAAATGAATAAAATTCAAAAGATCTTGAGAAACTAAATTTAAATTCTTTACCACACAAAAGTCTAACAAATTTTTTACTTTCTCTTACCTAAATATATATAAATACTAATATATACTGAATATAGTGTTTCAGTTTTTACGATTTTCCTTTTTCAAGAGAGATTGACTCAGGCGATGCCTTGCGAGCAGCTCTCGTCTTACTTAAAATTAAATATACAAATTAAACACTAGGTTATTTGTTTCAAAGGTTTTATTAATTAAAAAATTAACACTTGATACGTATTTCGACAATTCCTTGTCATCATCAGAATTAGAATGTAATCACTTCTGATGATGACAAGGAATTGTCGAAATACGTATCAAGTGTTAATTTTTTAATTAATAAAACCTTTGAAACAAATAACCTAGTGTTTAATTTCTATATTTAATTTTAATTTACAAAATATTTCAACGAGAACCAACGGTCGAAAGTTTAAATCTTATCTCGTCTTACTATAGTGCGTGGATTTATTTTAAAGTGAATAATAATACAACTCATCCCAACCATTTTGATGAAAGGTAATTAATAAGCATTAATTCGCCTTTTTAGAGTTTGCTACGTCACAGTTTATTTGAACTTTGGGGGTGACAATTTGACAATTTTTTTCTGCATTTTTATATTAAATTTCTTACAACTGCGAACTCATTTTTCTACATTTTTTTTATACGAGGTCATCGAAAAAGGTGGACGGGATTTTGTTGTACAACTATTCGATGAACAAACACGTCATCAACACGAAATTAACGAGAGATTGAGTAGCATTATAAATATTTTGAGTAGCATTTACTCGAAGTCAATGGGTGCATGCGCAATATAGCCTAATCGTCCAAGATGCTCTCAACAACAGATTTCCTGACCGTTGGATTGGGAGGAATGGTCCTGTTTTGTGGCCGCCAAGAAGTCCTGATTTGACGCCTTTGGATTTTTTCTTTTGGGGCTACGTTAAGAACATCGTTTATGCGGAAAAAATTCGTGATCTTCAGCATCTGAAAGAAAGAATTTAAGCAGCCATTGCAACTGTGACTCCTGCAATGCTTCAAAACACGTGGCGGGAGATTGATTATCGGCTAGATGTCTGTAGTGCGACGGGGGAGCACACATCGAAACTTTTTAGAGTAGTACATAAAAAAGTTTAAGATTTTCTGTGTCTTTTGATGTATAAATAAATATTCTACCATTTGTATTACGGTTTTTATTAGTCTTTGAAATCCCGTCCACCTTTTTCGATGACCCTGTATTATATTTTATAAAGTGAAGTGAAATGCAAATAAAAAAAAGAAGTCTTCAAGATTAATTTTAAAAGCAACAAAATTTCAAAAGTAATTCAGTAGATGTGTTACAGCTCCTTATCATCCTAATTTCAAAAGTAAGTAAATTTTCATTAGGTGATAAAATCAAAATATGGAAACTAATATTTTTTTTTTTTTTTAGGTAAATTAATAATATATTGAAGAGATTTGCCGTTTTTGACATTCACCAGTTCTTCCTGGCACGACCAAATCATCATTAATGAGGATTGGTGGACTATGAGGGGGGAGAAGGCCCGAAAAAAGAAAAAAACAAACTTTCACAACAAATTTTCGATTAAAAATATCCGTGTTTATTAAAGCTTTTGTGGTTTGAAATATTATTAGGAGAATTTTTAATTATAGACCACATTTTTGTATTAAATGTTTATTAAAAATATATAAATAATGTACAACGCAAAATATAAATATATAAATATAAATACTGTACAACAAAGGAGTTGAAACGTTGTACAGTATTTATATATTTTTAATAAATATTTAATACAAAAATGTGGTCTATAATTAAAAATTCTCTTAATAAAAATATCCGTATTTGGGTGTCTTCAGACACCCGGCTTACAGTTTATCTAATTATAAATTGCAATTCTTTTTTGAAATTTCGCGTACTTCTTTTAATGCGAATAATAAAAAGAATTGTTTGTTAAGTACATTTTTGTCGCTTAAATTCTGTTTTTGATTTATTTGAAAAAAAAAAAAAAAAAAAAAGAAAAACAAATAATGTATTTTTTAATACATGGTTTTCACTACGTTGGCCTTTATAGACCATCATCAGGTATTTGATATCTGTTCATATTTTATAATACCTGATAAAAGTTCTATAAATTTAGACCCGAGTAATATATAATTTATATTAACTTTTTCACTTTCATAACGTCTTGACATTTTTAAAAAAATTTTTAGACGGGACTATACCATATATTAAATATCTTCATTTTAGGGTGAATAGTCAAAATTGAATAAGAGGGATGAGTTGTGATAATGCAGGCCTCGCATTTTTTGTGAGTGAATTCATTTGTCTTGGTAGCTAATATCCTCTGCGGATTTAGCCCTTGGGAGCGACCCCCCTAGGGGTAGCAGGAGGGGGTCAGTACAATATAAATACAATAGGGCCCCGAGTGCAGGTATGCAGAGAGAGAGAGATAGAGCGCCGGGCTTGTAACGAGTCCGTAATAAGGGGCGCCCTTCGTATTGTCCGAACCCTCCTACAACGTAATCCACTAACGCCCCTGTAGGGTGATTCCCCCTAAAGCCAAGAGAGGGGGAGGGAATTGAATTGCTACCCCCTACTCTCCCCTTCCCTATCAATAGAATGGGGCGCGTGGACGTACTAACAACCGTCCTGAAAACATTAGGCCCTTTTTGGCTTTCGCACTTAATTCCTCCGATTTCCTTTGACAAACCAACCGATTCTTATCAACAGAACCGGATGGATCACACTTTTGTTCAAGATTCTAATTTGTCTGAAGTTTTTGCTTTATTTTCAATCTTTGAAAAGTCTGATTACCCGGCGGCGGAAATTTTTTTTTTCTTTCTACCCTAAAAGTGTTCGTTTGAACTTTCATAGCTCTTTGATGATGTTTATCAAAGATTTTCTAATCAAAACTAACTATCATTATTAATCTTTTCTTCATCTTTCACCACAATAGTAGGTAAAAAGTCATTAGATCCAAAACATCGAAATTCAGCAAATTTTACTTTCTCTTACCTCTATATATGTTAATATATAGAGAGAGAAAGTATTGGATTCATGTCAAAAATTAGATGTCGAAATTTTGATGGATATACACGTTTTGAAGTCCCCTGAATCCAAAAAAGTGGTTTTCGCGACATGGTCTGTCTGTGTGTGTTCAATTTTAAGCATGAAGGAATTGAGCTATGAGTTTGAAATTTTATATATAAGTTAAACACCCGCCGGGAACGTGAAAATAAGCTTTTAATCAAAATCGGCCAAAAAGTACTAGTACTTTACTAATGTACTTTTTCACGTTTTTATATTTTCTCAAGATTGGCTTTAACTATTTTGATTAAAATTCAAAAATCAATTATTTTTTAGATGCTCTTTCAAATGTATATTCTCGTTTTGCCATCGAAATTGTTTGAAGCACACTACTCTTGTGCTTCATAGGAAAGATAGGAGAAATGGTTGCCTAGATAACAAAATATAAATATTTTCCCGTTTATAAATTTGACATCTTAAATTCAAATATATTGGCGGAAACTAAATATATGTCGACACAAAAAATCTGGTGTGACAAGCACAGAACACAACTTTCGATTACCGAAGGTAAGAGAAAGTTGTGTGCTGTGCGCTAGTCACGCCGGATTTTTTAAAAATAGCCTATATTTAAGTTTAAGAAATTTTTCGAATTATGAAAAATTATTTGAGAAGTTTGTTTTTAATTCCAATTCGCTCTAAAAGAAAAAAAAAAAATTTTAATGGGATATATTGTTTCGTATTATGTTGAGTTCTCAATTTAAACATTTAGAGTTTGAATCAAAAAAAAATTGTCCCCAGTTTTTACTTTTTCTTACCTATATATGTAGATGAGACAAAATGTTTTGCCATTGGACAAAATGTTTTGCCATTGAGCGTTTTGCTCAATCGGTGTGCGATGGCATTGGACAAAATGTTGAAAAAATTGAAATAAAAATGTTTCTTATCTAATCGCCAACGAAATATAAAATTTTTATATTTTAATAACCTGGTTTTCTATCCCTTATATTACTCGTTTCAATATTGCTCATATTTTGTTGAATTTTGTGTATCCATTCTGATTTTTCTCTTTTTTTTTTGGGTTCTAAACAACTTTAAAGCTTATGAAAATGAATAATTTACATTAAATTATTCAATATTTTAACCACACAAGTTAAATTTAAAAGCAAACGTTAATGAATATTCATTGGCTGAAAGACCCTGAACTATTAATAGATGTTTTGAACGTAGAGCATTGATGCGAAAAATCCCTGCGTGTCGCTTGCCGACCAAACGACGGAGAGAGATAAATTTATTAACGTTTTCCCGAGGGATAATCGGGATCAGAACGAATGGAGGAGGAGTGAGAGAATAAATGAGGGTGAGACTTTCTGCACGAATGGACCGCAAACTCCCTGGAGGCTTGTAATATCGCGTAAAAAGGAGTAGGAAACTCTCTGGTTACGCTCCTAATAACACAACTTGCTATTTATTCATATACAGTCCCTTCACAGGTCTTCGTCAACCTTTTAATTAATATTAGGCACTATTGGTAGATATTCGATATTTTCTGTTTTCTTATATTAAAAAAATCTGGTGTGACTGTCGCACAGCAGCACGCTAACCCCTACAACAAGCCCGAGGTCATGTTAGAATTTAAGACATCTTAATAAAATTTATAAACAATGGAAAATATTTATATTTTGTGACCATGACAACCATTTCTCCTATCTTTCATATGAAATACAAGAGTAAAGTGGTCTTCAGAAGATTTCAATTGCAAAATGAGAATATACATTTTAAAGAGAATCTAAAAATTAATTGATTTTTGAATTGAAAAAAAAATCGTTGGAGCGGATTTCGAGAAAATCGAAAAAAACTGAAAAAGTACATCAGTAAAGTACTAGTAAAGTAATCTTTGCCCAATTTAAGTCAAAAACTTCGTGTTACGTCCCAGGAGGGTACCTAACTTAAATATAAAATTTATATCTCCTAACTCTTTTCGTTCTATAAATATTTTGTTCATTGACAGACAGACACACAGACAGACCATGTTGCGAAAAGTACTTTTTTGGTTTCAGGGAGCCACTAAACGTGAATTTCCATCAAAATATAGATATCAAATTTTATCCCAATACTTTCTACTTATTGTTAGACCTATATATTACATATATACATAGGTAAGAGAAAGTAAAAACATAGTTGTATATTCTGCTGAAATTATAAAAATATCGATCGCTTTTGAGATTGGCGTTTAATTTCATTTCATTCATTTTTGTTTAGCGGTTCGATAATCAAGAATAATTTTTAACATTTTGAATTCAAGAATTTAGTCCAAGGTCCAAGGAAGGCAGTCGGACATTTTCAGACTGGCCTCCATTCTGAGTCTGTATTTATATCAAAGGCTTACATTGTTTCAAACAAATCTCCCCTTAAAGTCATAATTCACTCTTTTTTGACACTTGTTCCAAAAATATTTAACGCCAGAGGCCAAGGCCTCCAATATTTATACTTCTTTTTACTTTCTCTTAACTCTATATATGTTAATATATAGAGAGAGAAAGTATTGGATTCATGTCAAAAATGCGATGTCGAGATTTTCATGGAAATACACATTTTGAGGTCCCCTGAATTCTAAAAAGTGGTTTTCGCGACATGGTCTGTCTGTGTGTCTGTGTGTGTGTGAACAAAATATCTCAAGAACGAAAAGAGCTAGGAAGTTGAAATTTTATATTTAAGCTAGGCACCCCCCTGGCACGTGACACGAAGCTTTTGAACAAAATCGACCAGAAAGTACTTTACTGATGCACTTTTTCAGTTTTTTTTTTCGGTTTTCTCAAAACTCGCTCCAACGATTTTGATTAAAATTCAAAAATCAATTATTTTTTTAGATACTCTTTAAAATGTATATTCTCATTTTGCTATTGAAATCTTCTGAAAACCATTTGTACTTGGTGTTCGTTCAGCCTTAACAAATCCTAATGGTGTGTTCACAGAGAGGACGGATATTTACAACAAATATATATTTTTGCTATTTTGTCATTTATGAACTTTCTAAATGACCCTGACTTCAATTAATTTTTTTTTTTTTTTGAAAAAAATTTTAATTTCACTAATGTTCAAGAATAAATCTTAGATTTAATTACCTAAATATAATTTAATATATTAATATTAATTTTTCTAAAAAAACCTTTTTTTTAAATAATAAAATTACTCTCTAAGGTATTAAGTTTTTATGTAAAATAAAATATTAATTAACTTAATTAAAAACAAAATGATACTTTTTGTATTTCAACAAATAAAACGCTGTGAAACTCACCTTCGATGGGATACTTTTATTACCGAAAAGATCCATTCTCTTTAATAATTTTTTAAAACTCATTTATTTTAATTGCTTTGACTGTACAACTTCTTGAACTTTTTTTTTTGCAATACCCGTGTCCTTCCTCTATCGTGGTTGAGAGGTTAGAAATGTCATTATTGAATTTGAATGAAAATAATATCAAGATACAAAAACATTTTAAACATTTTTTTTTTAATTTTTGAAATTTTTGTATCGTTTACAAAAAAAGAAAAAAAAAAAAAACAAAAGATAAAAAATCCATAAATTATATTTGTGAGTGATTTTAATTTTTTTTTTTTTAAATAGGCAAGCTAAGAAGCTTTTTGTTTTATAAGCTATAATTTTTTTACTTATCTTAAAAAAAAAAAAAAAAACATGAATATTAATACTAAAGTAAAAAAAAAAAATAAACTTATTTAAAATTACCTAAAAAGAAGAGAAAATAAACCTACCACTGAGGGGCTCACAATCTATGTGAGATGGCGACCACGAATTACCCAAGCTAAGAATGCTATTTCTTATACTCCTTTATGCCCTTTAAATGTTGAATTCAGTCCCATATGTTCAAGTTTTTTTTTCTTTTTTTAGTGTATTTTATTTATTTTCGCGTATATATAGTGAGAAAGTATTGCATTCTTATCAAAAATTCGATGTCGAGATTTTGAGGAAATACACGTTTTGTATATTCTGATTTCAAAGAAAAAGTGAATCTCAAGGACAGAGTAGTACTAGTTTGAAATTTGATACTTATGTATAGTGAGTACCACAATTAAGTCCCCACCTGATAGCTTTAAGTATATGGTATGGTGTATAGTGAAATAATTTTAATGACCGAAAAGGTAAAACGTAAAATCTGGCACAGGTGATTTTATTTTATCTTTTAAAATTTAAAATTATTTCACCATTTACCATATTCTATACCACATACTTAAGGCTATAGTTAACAAGTGGGGATTTAATTGTGGCGTACACTGTACTCATTTGGGATGTAACAGGAAGCTTTTAAATAAAAGAGTAGAAGTACTTTACTGCAGTTTTTTTTTTCTCAAAATTTGCTCTAACGAAGTTCTAGTACTCTTTGGTCGATTTTGATTAAAAGCTTATTTTCACGCCCTAGACTCCCCTAATTTAAATATAAAATTTCAACCTCCTAGCTCAATTTCTTTATGCTTAAAACTGAACAACACACACACACACACACACACAGACGTACCATGTTGCGAAAACCACTTTTTCGGGTTCAGGGACCTCAAAACGTGTATTTCCATCAAAATCTCGACATCGAATTTTTGACATGAATCCAATACTTTCTCTCTATAGTTATATTAACATATATAGAGTTAAGAGAAAGTAAAATAAAAAATATTTTTCTATGTTTATAAATTTTACATTTTTTTTGCACTATCTAAATATAATACAGTAGAGTCCCGTTAATCCGAACTAATTGGGACCGAGGGTCGTTCGGATTATCGGGAAGTTCGGATTAACCGGAATTGTAAGCTTGAATTAGTTAATTTTGATAATAAAGTCGTATTTATAACGTTGTAAACCGTGAAACTTGTCGGTGATATTAAACTCTAAATAAATATTTCATAATATTTTTTTTTCTTTTTATTAAAAAAAAAAAAACCACTTTTTTTGGTGTGTGGGGGGGGTGGTGTGGGGCACGGGGCGGGGTGGGGGGGGGGGGGGGGGGGGGGTGTGTTTTTTTTTATTATTTTTTTATTATAATAAAATAAAAAAATCCTTTAATGTCTAATTTTCATTTATATTCCTCTTAAAAAAAAAAAAAAAAATCGTACGCAAAAAGAGTTCGGATTAACCGGAAGTTCGGATTAGCGAGGTTCGGGTTACCGGGACTCTACTGTATATGTAATAACAAAAAATCTGGTGTGACAGGCACAGAACACAACTTTCAATTACCAAATTACCAAATGTAGATGAAAGTTGTGTGCTGTGCTTTCACACCAAATTTTTCTAAAATTCTTTTTATTTTTGTTAATCTTAAAAAATTATATAATTTCTTCATCAATATACTGCAATCATATTTAGAATATTTTAGTGACGAAAGAATGCGTTGCTCAGGGGCCCACATCTTGTGGGTACGTGGATGGCGACCACGAGCTACCCAAGCTGGGACTGGCAGTCCTTCTATTCTTTACATGTCAGTCCTTTCCTTCTATATTTTCAACAGACGTCAGACCGTGCGACGGGCCGGCCTGTTCTATTTCTTCCGGTCGCAAAAAAACCTATTCCGCCGACCCCTTTACCCCTTTAACGCCGAATAAGGGCGAAGTGACGAAAGAATGCTGAATTAGAATTAATTAATTATCCTTATTCTGGATATTTATTATTATATTCATCATCGATGGCTGATTTTCAAACTAAAACGCCAAGTAAATATTTTGATAATCAACGTTTGGACGTTACCTCCTGCCTATATGCATTATTCATTTATGAATCGAACATTGAAAATATTGACAGACATGTGGGTGTGTATGTGTGTGTGAGATGTTTACTTTCTCTCTAGAGATGTCATGCGTCATGTTTTTATTTGCTTAAAAAAATTACCTAAATTGAATTAAGTGTTATTAATTACGGTATTCGTTACTTAAGTATAAACGTTATTTGTACGACGTCACTCTAAAGAAATCGTTATCTTAATGGGCTTTTAAAATAAGATTGCTAAATTAATTAAATTAAAAAAATGAAAAATAATCTGGTCTTCAGTATAATTTACGCTTACGGTATATAATGTGTATTTTATTTTAAATTATTGATATGTTATACTGATGGCTAACGGAGGACGTTCCCCATGCTGATTCCTCAGGGTCACCACAAAATGGAAGACGTTTCGCCATGCTAGGCATTGCTTAACCGCAACGATTGTGGTGACTGTTGCTCTTCTCCGTTGCCAGGCCCCTCATTTTACAACTTGAATTCTAATATACCATACTGTTGCAAATTAAATATAGGCCTACTGAATGTCCATTCAAATAATTTGATGTTTCTCTTACCTTCAGTAGTGGAAGGATGAATTATAATTCCAATCTGTTAATGTAGTAGGGTTTTGATTGTTGGTGTAGAGTGTGATTGTTGCAAATGTTATAATTTATTTCCTTGGAGATGTTTTTATTGACTTGTATTTTTATCATAAAAATATTTATATTTATATTGATTTTTCCAAGATTCAAATAAAAACTGAATTATAATTCCAAACTGTTTTAATTGAGTGCCGCTACATTAGGACGCAGGAAAAAAAATTATGTTATAACCTATCATTACTATTACT